>OOFC01002379.1:9510-45120 GCA_900323345.1 Pseudochromis fuscus | reverse complement strand
CTTAATATAACTCATTGTCATTGAACACTACTGCAAACTACAACCTGAATTTAAAAAAAAAAAAGTCAGTGACTTAATATCTCTTTCAATCAAAGTGAACAGAACTATCTGTGTAAAGGCAGGTTTATTGCTAAGCTACTGTACTAGATTGTTTGAATTTTACAGGTGTACCTAATAAATGGCTACTTTGTGTATTATACATATATCATATGTTGTCTACTAATATCTGAAGATAGCTGTAGTGTTGCTACTGTAAAGGTTAATGAGGAAACTTCATGAACAGTCTTGTTGCATCTTGATGGCATTTTGTGACCGTGATCTTACTCGCTGAAGAGTTTGTCAGCTCCAAGCTCCGTCAGTACGTTTGCAAATCTGACAGCGTTCATGTCCTGAGACCAGTCCACCTCGTCCATATCCTCCTCTGCTTCATCTGGACTCAGTTCAGTCGACTCCTCCAGGCCCACCAACTCACCTGCACCACACACCCAGGAGGAGAGGAATTAGATGACGTGATTGGGTTTTTTTTTAGAAACTGCATCCCTCAACACACTGCACTCACCCAGCCCAGTGTTGAACTCAAGAGGAGTAAGGAATCCATTGCTGTCTCTGTCCAGACTTTCAAACACTGTCTCCAGCTGTTCAGGGGACAATGGCAGCTCCCTCTGCAGCCTCTGACCAGAAGAAGACAGACAGGTCAACACTCTACAGTTCAAACAATGATATTCTACCACATCAGCTGCTGACCTGCATATCCCGTTTTGTGATGAATCCCTTCCCCTCCTTGTCACACAGCACAAACAGCTCTTTGGCTTTGCCCATGGTCTCCGCTGGAGGACTTAACGGCAATGCCTCCCTGGTGCGGGGTGAAACCAGTGGACTACGTCCCCGACCCATCCTGGGGCTCCCCACTGGTAGACTCCACAGTCTGGGGCTCGCTGGTACTGCCTCACCACTGCCTTGACCCACCAGCACTTCATCATCATTCAGCCACTTAGACATTACTGTACAGACAAAGACGGGTGAGGGTCGACAGTATGGGGTGAATCATTAAGTACTGGCTATACACTCAGGTCTGAAATCCTAGTCTGTCCTTTGGTGATGAACACACAACCTCATTAGTACTTCATCTGTGATACACATACTTAATAACTGGGACTGGGACTACAGACACTCACTTTTACTTTCTTGATAAGCTAGAGTCAACTTGATGACCCTTTGTGTTCAGCAAGATATTGTGAGAAGCAGGACGCACAGGTCCTCCCTTGTCAAACATGAGGCCCAGAACAAACTAACTACTGTGAGTGTACACATAATCTACAGCTGCTGTGATCAGCTGCAGGTCACGTCCAAACTGCATTTTATAACTGCACGTTAAAGAGGCTTCATACGACACAGCCGGGGAAAATGACTGTGCACCAGGATGTGTAGAGGGTAAAAAACAGGATGGTGTCATGTGGGAGGAATCACTGTTTACGCAGAGAAGAGCGCTACAGGGAGGAGATGCAAATTAAACATTTGCAGTTGTTTGCATTGTCAGAACTTCCACAACTACAAACAAATTTCACTCTTGAGAACTATGAGGAAAAATACAGCTCAGTATTTCATTGAACATTCATAAAACTGTGATTTATGACAGATACACGCATCACACACTATCAGTCTTCCAGTTACATGGCATTACACAGAAATACCATATCAGTATGAATCATAACTATAAACACAATTACCAATGTTCCCAAATTGCTGCAGAGGAACTATTCATGGAGCTTGTCATGCTAAAGTGAAATGAAATACTGCCCTTGCTTTCCTATCTCTCCTGTCATGCTATCTATGAAGGCATAAAAAAAGACATATACTGATAGTAATAGTAACATATCTTGATGATCTGTGAAGCTTTCAAAACTTCCCTATAACATAAGAGACACACTGGGATTCCAGATAAGAGGTTCAAGTAAACACTGTATGTTAAGGATTCTTTGTGTTAAAGCCTGAGTCCCACTTTGCCAACAGCAACACCAAAGGTCAAATGAACTTAGATACACCTAACACACTATTTACCAACTCAAGGTCCTCATATCCAGGGAAAGTGGCGTGTTGTAGGTAACAAAACAGTCACTCAAACTTTAAAAAGTCAACATGAGACCAGGTCCACCCTGACTCTGTGGAGTAACTTGGAACATATGTTGTAGTGACAGCTCTGATAACGCAGCAGTTTACACAGACTGTTTGGTTGTGAAACCCATATGAGAGTTTGCAACAACAGTTTTCACTCAAACCCAGCAGTGAATTACAAAACTTACATATTCCCAATTTTAGAGCCAAGTATCAAGCCGAGGAAACCAAAACCAGCAGAACGGAGCAATGTACATTTATTATTCAAGGACCCACACAACAAACAATCGGGTGTAATTGTACCTTTTTAACCACAGGGTAAATACACACACTATCTAAATATCTTTAATTTCTAGTCGTATTTCCGCGTGTTCATTCAGTTCAGTAAAACTTAGAGAAACTTAGAGGACTCACCCACGGTGTACTGCAGGCAGGTGTCTCCTACCTTTGATCACATCATAGTTATTCAGACATATTCCCACTTCAGCCGCTGGGTGGCAGTAACGACCTACTGCAGATTACCGTAATATTTAGTGCAGCCGGGAAATTTAAATCTTCCCTATTCTCGACCAAATAACTATTTTAGAGATACGACCTTTGTATTCTCGAGACAACGGGATCAATTTGTTTTCTGGGGATAACAAGATAAATTATCCTATAGACAAAGTTTCTTGAGATTATGAGAAAAATAACACAAGGTCTCAAGGAATCCACTGAAATTCAGTCAAAATCATGGAAAACTGAGAAAATAAAATGTGTTTAATGATGTCATATTCGGACTTCCGTTTCAAAGCGATCAGATTTGTTACCTAACGTTTTAGGTGCAAGTTATTCATCAGAACATTTTAATAAAAAATGCTTTTAAAACCAATGCGGGGGAAAAATCAGCTGTTTCAAAAACTGGTGGAGGCACGTAAATGACACATTGTTGTGTTAATTACTTTAATTAATACAGAAGCTGCAGAGAAGCACTAAACAAAACACGTGTGTCAGTCCAACATTCACCAAGTGCCTTGGGTGAATGTTGGTTTTGGAAAATATTTAGAGAACCAATATGTTCGTTATTACGGTAAAAGGTAGCGTTACCATGGCATTTGCGGAAATACACCCGTTACCGCGGAAAAAACAGCAGTGGGGCTTCCAGTAGGGAGCATTGTTTGCTAATAAAAGTAGAAACACGAGCGGTTTAGTGTGTTTTCTTGGCTCATGATGACTTGTTTTCATTCGTCACACGTTTTCCAGGTAAGTACATGTAGGATAAATGATGTTGGTGAACGCTGCTCGTGTAACAGTAAGCCGAGTTCAACAATGTTGTGATGGTTATCGTAGCAAACGTGGGTGGAGGGAGTTCCTCGAAGTAAAAATCTGAGCTGTGCCGGTGCCAGCTGAGCGATTTGCTGTGGAAATGAGCCAGTAGTAGCTATCATTAGTTCCCAAGATTACGCACAGCCAGGATTTAATAACGGCAAAGCTACACGTCATAGGTAGATTACATGGGTAAAAAAAGGGGGAAAATTGACAGCAACAACAAAACAAAAGATGGAGGTGTCCGCGGAAATTAAGTTAGGTCACATCTATAATCCCAGTCGTGACCTTTCCATGGCTGCCTGTGTAACAGCTTGAGCGTGTTGGCTGTACATGGTCAGGTTTACTGCTAATTTGGCTGTCTGAGACACACAACAACTTACATCAGTCCCTCATCCGCGCTGGAGGTGGCTGCGGGGCTCAGATGTGTGTTAGAGCCATGAAGACTCACCGGAGGACGCAGATGGACATTTTTCATCGTTTAAAATGCCCTTTTAGTCTCACTGCTTCTGCTTTTTCTCCCAGGTGATGCAGCAAATGAAGACATTTTCCACACCAGATATGTCAACATGCAGCATTTGACAAGATCAAAGACATTTCATCTGATACCTTGGACGAATTTCAACCATTGCAGAGACATTTTTTTCAACCAGGACAACAGACGTGATGTTTTTCGACAAAGGGACAAACTGGTGGAAAGAGCCACCACTGCTGACTATGTGATGGGATGTTTGTGAATCATTAATGACTTCTATACCCCTGCACAGTGTTTTGTAGCTCGTTTAGTATGTGGAGGGTGAATACTGAAAAAACAGATTTGTGTCATCATCAAGTACCTGGATCTGTAAGGAAAATCAGCCAGAAGAAAGTAGGAGAATAGACTGTGAAGCTTGATAATTTGCAGGATCAGACTGTGAAGATGCTCCAGACCGGCAACTACTCACTGGTGCTACTGATCCAGCTGACACTGTTGGCCTATGACCTCTTTGTCAACTCCTTCAGTGAACTTCTGAGAGGGGCACCCGTCATCCAACTCGTGCTTTTCATGTAAGTCTCTGAACCACATGCTTAAGAGTTTTACAGCTTAACAGTTTTTTTTAAAAAAACATATTTGAAAATGACAAGGACTTGCTGGTCTCAAGTGTGAACACTTCTCTTCACATTTCAGGTCATTATCATTCAGCATGTATAAATCTTCAGGGTTTGGTAACTCCCCTTTGTAACATAATTCTATGAAGTAACTGATCTTTAATCCACAGCCAGTTTGGCAACAGTTAAAAATCTGAACTTGTAAACATGCCCTCATTAGAAAGAATAACTATTATCCTCTTGATAACAAAGAGAATTTTGGCTTTAACAACAAAAAATTTGAATCAATTTAAGATCTTTATCACAAAAGCCATATCACAAAAAATCAGCCCCAGGTACCTGTATTGACATTACAGTTTTTTGGGGGGGTTGAGTTTTTTGGAAGTCAGTCAGTACCCACATTGGCTTTGTATTGTATTTTTTTTTAGATTTTTCTTAGACTGTTTACACTTTACTCTTGCATAAAGTAGTTGTTTAAAACTTACTCCATCAACATCTCAGGCTGTTTGACACACAACCTGTGGTTCTCCTCACAATAATCTTATACTAACAGTAACCACTACTGCACTTTAATCAATGAAAACTGTGTTTGCAGCATCCAGGACATTGCCATCTTGTTCAACGTGATCATCATTCTCCTGATGATGTTCAACACCTACGTGTTCCAGGTTGGGCTGGTGTCTCTGCTGCTGGAGAGATTCAGGGCTCTGCTGATATTTTCTGCCCTTTACCTGACCCTCAGCATTTGTTTCCACTGCTGGGTGTTGGTACGCTCTGTCACACCTTCACAGACATATATATATTAAAACTCACATGTGGATGTGCATCTAAGTTAAATGTTAATGAAATCACTGCCATCCATGCATAAAATGTATTTACGTGAGAGTAACTGCATGCTTTTGACCTATATATCTGTACCTGCTAATTATTTTCTTTTCTTCCCCTAGAATTTAAGATGGCTCGAGTCAAACAGATTTGTTTGGACAGATGGTCTTCAAGCCCTTTTTGTTTTCCAGAGAACAGGTATTTAGTAGAACAGTACTATTCCATCACATTTTACATGGTTACTGTTGTCACTGAGTAACTGTGCCTCTTTATTTTATTTTAATAGTGGCTGTGTTGTATTACTACTTATACAAACGTACAGCGGAGTACATGGGAGACCCCAGGTTATATGAAGACTCTCTGTGGCTCCGTGATGCCTTTGCCAGAGGGCGTCAGTGAAGGAGGGACAGTTTTAAAAGAGACCAATAAGGATCTGCAAAAAGAAACCAATCTGACACTATAACGCTCAGTGGCATCATCATCATCAACATTATCATCTTTTTTGGATTATTTTCTCTTATTTTTTCCTCATATGACACTGGGAAAGCATAACACTATTACACATATGTCCCAAAGCAAAGCCTGGTGTTGACACTGTATTTCAAACACTGTATTTGTGTTTACTGGTTGTTCATAGCCAAGTTGGCAGACTGTTAAATGGTTTACAGCAGAAGGTAAGGCAAGCAAGGTGTTGTAGTATTGTATTAATCAGGATTGAGTCTGTTAATCCATGTGGCCTTGTAAATCAATTTGGGTTGCAGACAGAAAGCAACATACTGAACAAATGAAGGAAAGAAGTGTAAATTCAAATTTTGCCTCGTGTGGTAATTTTGTTTTCATCATTACGAATGTGTAATAATAGTTTTGTTATTCTGACTCAAAGGAAGAGACCAGATGGTTCATTTTGCCTTATGAAAGGTTAGCATGTGCTGTTTACATGGTTCATGTAATTTTATTAAGCCAATTTTCATGTGAATCCAGTTGTCTTTGAGTGGGGATCTTTTGAGTCGTGTTCCCACTGTTTATTAAATAATCCTTCTCTAATTCCAGTGTAATCCTTCATCACTAGAGTAGTCCGTGTTATCCTGGAGACAAGGTGAAACAGACTGCTCTATTTTTATCATGAAGATTAATGAGGGATTGAGGTTTAAGATGCCGCCAGTGAAAGGCTCCACAAATAACCTTCAGTGTGTCAAAATAGCCTTCTACTCTCAAGCACCTAATAGGTTATGTTGCCACTTTTTACACAACTGTGCCAGACTAAACAAGGAAAGACACCAACAGTTTTACAAATCCCCTTTACTTGTGAAATCAAAATCCAGAGTCCATATGATCCCAAAATATTGTCAGTGCAGTCCAATTGAATCAAAAATCCAGTTCATGATGTGAGTGCCGTCCTTTGTTCCACTGGAATGTGTCGTATTGTGAATGTGTCATCTATAAAATTGGGGAAAAAAAACAGAGTGGAAACAGTTAACATCAAAAATATTTTAGTAAAATTAAAATGATGAAACTGGAAGGGAAGATTCTGAATGCACCTTCATACATAGATGCCGACCCAGAGTAGTAAGAAGAGCACACCAAACCCCATGAAAAGTGAAGCCACAAGGGAAATGAGCAGCTCTTTGTAGATGTCCCTGGTGTATTTTGTTGATGTCACTTCATACCTGATGAAAAGTTGAGGCAAACTTCCCCAAAAGGTACAAGGAATAGCCATGGTCTTTGCTCTACTACAAGTTCAATCTCCTACATTTCATTTATGAATGTATAATTATTTAACTGATCATTGTGTATCAAACATGAATATATAAGCTGGCTTTCAGTATTTTTTAAATGACACTTAAAGAAAATTGTAAAAGTTCATCAATCTCTTCAAGACATTGCTGTAAAAATGACTGTCAATCTTAAGTAGTTTTAAGTAAGACAGCACTGACCCAGCCAAAAATACGCTGCCACTTTATTCCTTACTGCACAACTATGTGGATACTGATCTATTACAAAAAGTTCAACAAGTCATTTTAACATCCACCTGCATTTTATTTCCTTCAACCAGCTAACCTGGCAGCTTGTTTTTAAAATATCTAGGGGCCTCTAACTGCCATCATACTTATTTTGAGTGATTTTTCAATGTTAGCAAACTGCAGGCACAGCAAAGAGAAATACAAGCTAGTTAGAACATCTATTGTTTAATACAATGCAAAGAATTAGATTAATGCCGTTATAACTAGAAATGATGTTCTGTACTTTGAAAATAAGTCCCAATTTGTGGTTGTTTATGGTTTACTTATTAAACCTGATGAGAAGTTTACCCAGCAATTATGTAAAGCAGGCTTACTACAGAGGATGGGCTACACCATTCAAATACGACAACAGATCCATAATGCTATACGGTACAGGTCTCTGCTATGACCCCCTGCGTCATGTTAACCAGAGACACAATGTTATGCAGAACAAGCAGTGAGAGGATACACGAAGAACCAGGCCGTGAAGAACATGCCGATGGCCAGCAGGACCACAGTGAGGTGGGGGAACACAGCCGGGTTCACCGGACTGGTGTATCTGGTCATGGCCTCGAGTTCCTGCAGCCACAGAGAAGACAGATTAGAAAACCTATAGTTTGGCCTCCTATCACAATGCACAGAGCTTTTACTTTGTTGTAAGTGAGCTAGTATGCTCGTCTCATTTAGTAAACATAGGGGCTAATATCCCAGTAAATTAAACACGGAAAGCTAACGTTAATATCCCCCGCAAACATCATTTCTTTGAGAAAGCATAGTGTTTAATTTGTGAAGTTGAGAATAAGAGTGCACAGACAAACCACCCGCCGCTGTATGGCTGAGGTGAATTACAATAAACACGATAAAAATGTGCAATTGTACCATTTTGTAATGAAGCGGTGCTCCTGCTGCTATCGTCACAGATGAAAAGGCCACGTACTGATTAGCACTTCCTGGTTAGTTCCTGACGTAGGGTCGACGTTGGTTTGTGGGCATTTTACCCCTCGGTTCCGTCTTTCAGGCACATTTTGCTTAGCGCATGCGTAAAAATTTCTTTATACTGGATTGCCCACTTTCCAGCTGATAGATACATTCATGGATACAGCTAAACTTTCCTTTTGTGTTGTCATACTCATTTTCGTGTTACACTGTGTGGTTTGGTGCGGTCATAGACTGTATATTTTTGATATTTATTCTATGTGCAATTTTATGCCTGTAAGGCTAAATTCAGGCCAAGTGTTCCCCGTGTTCTAATGACTGTTCATAACTCTTTGACTGCCATCTACTGGACTGATTAAATAGTTGAGCCATAGACATTGAGCCAAACAGACAAAACATTAAATCACAAATTTATTTACTGCATGCTTTCATAGTATTACAGCATATTTTTGACACAAAGCTTTAAAAATGTAATTATAAAATGGGCTGTAAAGAAAAACTAGTTATATTAATGTAGCCAACAAGTTTTAGTTTTTTGTCATTTTTTCTTTACAAATAGTACTAAAATTACAAATGTATGTATGTGTGTATTTTCATGCCTACTAGGCTTTGATAGCTAACAGTTAATTTATTATTGATAAAAAAAAAAAATCATCTATAAAAACAATATGATAAAACACATCAGATAAAAAGGAGCATTGGTAGTAACAAATTGAAGCTATACAGTTACATGTAATGCAGTTCTACCAGAGGATCTGACATCAGTCTGGTGCACTGGATACAGCAAAAGCAGTTTATATATACAGTGCAAAAAAGTGCTACAGTGGTTTCATTATGCTAGCTGGTGCATTATAAATAAGCTGAATACTGTACCCACTGAAGTCATAATAATTATAGTGAAAGCATTGTACAGGTTGTTCATAACATTATATATTCATAATTTTTTTCTAATGGCTGTTCTTCCTATTTAATAATAAAGTTAAGTTTGAGTTACACAGTTTTCTATCTGAATGCAGACACAAACAAAATATGGATTTAATGGTAAATTTCAACAAAAGCATGGTATCTGAAATGAAATAGAGAATTCCTTTGAAATAAGAAAAGGTAATACAAAAAGAAAACACAATATAATTCAGTTATATTCAAAGTGTTATCACTGCATATTCTTAGTTGTATAGGCACAGGAAACATATTTAAAACATCTGTAGAAAGACATGAAAGAGTCCAGTGTATAATATCCAATTTTATCTCCGCACTGTGTGTAAATAAACTTCTTCTCAGCTTTGTGATCAAGACATAGAAAATAACATCTAAGCTGAAGCAGCATCTGAGCTACGATGTATAATTTTAGAGAAATGATTGGGCATGCACCTGAAATGATATATGCCATTTACTGCCTTACCAGCATTGTCCAGTTAGCAAAATACAGTGTAAGTTATTCCAGTGTTTCTTGAAATATTGTCAGTGTTGGACTTGTTGCATTCCCACTATCAGATGCTAAGAGCTGTCAGTGTATCTGCATGTTCATTCCCTGTGATTTGTTTGCTTTTCCAGTCTTAACATATATCATCTACTGAATCTGCTTAAATAGGACTCATGACTCATAGGAACTTTTTTTTTGTAGTTAAATGCATAAACATTTTTGTAACAACTTTATATTTCATTCAATGTCACAACTGAGACTGGGATACTGCAGAGTACTTCCCTCAGTGTACAGTTTTTAATCAGATGCTGCATTGGGGTGTAGTAGACAATATAGTTGACTGCAGCCGCCTCGACACAAAGCTCCACTGTAGAGGCCCAGGATTTGCCAGTGTGCACTACTGAGGTATATTTTCAACCACTCACTGAGACCTTCAGTAGAAGTACATAATCTCCTCTCCAGTGTATAAAACTATTGAAAAGTATTTTGTTTTCTGTTGACACTGGTTTCAGTGTACATACAGATTCATAGTATTACAAAACAAAACATAAATGTGTGCAGTGTCATCCACAGTATCTTAGCCTGGACTTCATTTAGAAACTTGAGCTCTGCTAAATGTAATTATGGCTTATATTAAGAATGGAAGACGTAGTGATCAGTAAATAAAGTGAGCTATAAACTCATGGGTGTTACTTTTACAATAGCAGTTAACAGTGGCACGACGTCGTTGTCAGTTGGAGTCATCTAAAATATTTTCAGTGACAGAAATAAAGAAAAAAAAAACTTAAACAGTGTTTTAAACTCCAGTGATCACAGAAAAAAAGAGATGTCTTAATGCATATACATATGGAGAGGATTACAGTGGGGACAGTGGTACAGTATATAGTTCACTCAGTATGAATATGTTTAACATAATGTACAATAATGACAAAGCCCGATCCCATCACAACAGCATACAAATGGAAACATGTTGTACTGTGAAGGCACTGGGACACGTCGTCGTCCTCCTCACACGCAGCTGCTTTGAATAACAAAATGGTAGTCGGAGTATGATGAGGTTCTTCCTTCGGTGGTACAACTCACTTCACTCTGTCCATGAAAAGCATGAGAACATAAAAATCATTAACAATCCACTCAGTGACTTTTACCCAAACTAAAACCTACTATCAACAGATCAAAGAACACAGAGAAGCCTAACAGCACTGCGTCTGGAAGGGCTTTTTATTTTGTCTTATATTTTATCTGTTTACTCACAGACAGGGAGACACGGAAGTGATAGGTGATGTCCTGGAATGACAACACAGGCACTGACCACAGGTGATGAGTCCCCTTAGATAGAAGCAGAGATAATGTAAGTACATCTGAGTCAGTAAACAGGTAAGTTACAGTAAGTGAAGAAATAAGTTTCGATAAATTATAATACTAGTATCACATACTTGAACTGGCACTAACAGACAAAATAAGAAAAAATGTTGAGAGATTATGACTTTAGTTATCATCATGTACCTTTGTTGATGTACTCTGTCCACCATAGAGCTCTGTTTCTGTGTGGTTGGGGCATAAACGTCCCTTGGAGGTCCCACATTGTCGTATCCACACACTGTTCGTGGACCTGCAATAAAGTGGTAATGTTTTATTGCATTAGTCTGGTATATTTCCAACATTTACCCAACAGTATCAAACACTAAATATGTAATCTAGACCTTATTGCTGGGGAAATAGAAATAATCTTATGCTTATGAATAATTATGCTGAGTTTGAAAACAGTTGCTGAATCCTAGTTGTGGGATTTTCTTGAAACAACTGCTCCCGCTTAACCCAAGTTAATACATTTATTATTGTGCATGGACAGCTGACTTTCAGTACAAGACCCTGTTAGCAAGGTAGTGCTGCTGTAAATAATTAAATAAAAGTATACCAGTTAAAAAACATCTATTCAGTTGATGAGTATTAATGTTCAATTACATTTCAAAATCTTATAGAAAGAGCCTCAGCATTTACAGACCTATAAAAACAAAATGTTACAGCTGCATGTGTGTACTCACGTCATGTGAAAAGTGATTTGTGAGAGGGAGGAATTTCTTTTTCCGTGGAGTGATACCGTGTAGCTAGAGTCAACACAGAGAAAAAGGTGCATCATCATACAGCATACCTGAAATCCCATCGCAATTGTGTAATGGGAATGCAATACATACAGCATGGATAAGTAAAAATGATGAATTTGAAAATAAAAGGAGGAACAAAATAAATTCTCATGATTCAATACAGAATCTGACATGTCAGTGAATAATTTGAGGGACAAAAAACACCATCCGTCCAGTAGAGCTAAGAGACTCTGCAGCCATGGTTCAATTAAACTCAAACTCAAAATTACAGTAACTTTTCATTATCTACCTGCAGCTCTCTGCTGTTGCACAACTCTGTGCTGAGATTTCTTGGTTTGTCTCCACAATATATACACTAGCAAGAGAGGGAGCTGACCTTCCTCCTGCAAAAGGAAAAAGAAACAATCTGCATCATGGACACAAAACCAATAGCATTCCTTTATACAGTATGTAGACGAGCCTTGTTTGCTGTTGTCAAACAAATGGCTTTACTGTGTTTGCATTGTGCATATTATGTGTGTGAAAAAAGTGCCATGGCTGAGCTGTGTTTGCAGATTTACCCTTTGTGTGTAGGCTGCGTTGTCTGCGTGGCACTGGCTGCTGCCCCCCGGGTAGACGGTTGGTGGCTCCCGCTCCATCCAAGTCTGTAGAGGCAGGCCTTTTGGACTTGGCAAAGTACATGGGTGCTGAGGTGTGACTCTTCCTATTGTGGCCATCCTTGTCCACTGGTCTGGACTTGGCCTTCTTATTAATAGTGCCGGGTGTGGGGACCAGGCTGCCTAAACCTGGAGAGGGAAGATTATTAATCTGCACAGAATACACATTTATGATACAGGAACATATCTTTTTTTTTCCAAAGAGGCTTTATTACCTGCTGTGGATTGGTTGTTACTCAATGTCAGAACAGTAGCTGATTGGTTGTTTACAGCTGTGGTTGAACAGCAAGCTGCAAAGAGTTTAAAAGCAAAGATAGAGCAAAAATCATATTAAATTAAATATGCTTACATTTACTATATCCACAGTGGGCTGATTTACTGTTATGATTTTAAATACAACCCAACAGAGAAGTTTGATCCTGCAGGTTACTCAGATAGGACCTCCACTCACCTGGTGCAGGGGTGGTGGACGGTGGAGTATATGGACTCTTGCGTGAGGATCCCAGTGCAGCTTTTGACCTGCACCAATCAGATGGCACAGAACAGGAAGATAAAAGCATGCGTTGGTAATGACATATTTAAAAGCTGAGGAATTATGAGGTGTGACTCATGATCTCCTTTCAGACAGGACAACACCCAACTAAGCAATCAAAGATAAGACTGAGAGAGCAGATCAGAAAATTAAATAAGGTGCGAGAAAGAAGAAGGTTGATAGTGTACCATGAGCAGACAGGTGGACAGACAGTTACAGTAGCAGTGAAGATGGGCATCCAAGAGGTGTAGAGGACACACGAAGGAACATAGCTACAGAAAGCAGGGACAGATCATATTGAAAGATATTAATGGAAAAGTGGAAATTGATTTATTTCATAATAAAGCTATTAAGTGTCTGTGCCTCAGGGGAACGTACCCATCTTTCTCAGTGGCATCTCCTCTGTGATGAAGAGTGAGCACATAGAGGACGGACATGGAAATGACACTGCGGACAAATAAAGTTTCCAGTTGATCATCATCATTTCTTGTTATCCCTCCACTCCCTCCCAACATGCATTTTCCTTTTCTAACCTGAATGCCATGACAATGACCAATGCCAGGATGGTCCCCTGCATGAACCTCTGACTGATGCAGCCCTGATCTGGAGGCGAGTTCTGCAATAAGCAGATTGCACACAACAATAAAAGCTGTACATCCTGCTGTTTACCAACTTATTACACTTTTTGAAAACAGTGGCATCACAACGGACCTTGCTCCCAGGTTTAACTGGCTTCTTCTTGAGTGGGCCACTTCCAGTCCTGCTGAAATAACTTCCAGATGTGCTGCACAGACAAGAAAAGCAGAAGTATCTTATTATTATTAATTCTTTTCTCTTCTCACAGGAGGCTTTTTTGCAAGTGTGCAACACCTGATCTGAAGCCTAAATCTGATTTCTCTTGCCTGACTGTGCCTCCGCTCACGGTGCTCTTCATACTGTCCAGACGACGCAGTTTGGCCAGTTTGCGGCTCCAGCGCTCCAGTTCATCTATACGAGTCTCCAGGTTGTCTGTCAGCTTACACAGCTCCTTCACAGCTCCAACATTTTCCATAAAAATACGATCCTTTGAAATTAGAGGGAGCAAACTGAGCTGATACTGTGTCCAATGGATTCTGTGAGCAGTGTACTTAATGTACATATATGTGCGACCATTACCTTGTTGACAACTAGCAGGTTGGGAATGGTTTCTCCATTGGCACACACTACATCACCCCCCTCCTTCACTGCTTCAGGTAAGATTTGTTGAACCTCTTGGGCGATCACACCTGCGCAAGAAATTAACAAGTGCAGAAGTGAAAAAGAGCAGCAAAAACATATGAACTCAGATACAGATGCAGGACATGTTTGCTTAAGAATGCACATATAGCAAATGGCAGATAAAATATGAAGACATTAAGATGACAACATGATATACAGTGTACAAGGGAATGAGATGCAGGAACTAAATACTTGAACGAGGGTTATTCATGAAGTTGTTACCAGTCTCTGCAGTGTTCTCTATGCCCACGGTGGCAGCAAACTCAGGCTTGTATTGATAATGGACCAGCCTCATCTGAGAAATCCGTTTTAAATTGTCTGTGGTGTCGACCTACACGCAGACAGAATGTGCAGGTTGCATGAAAACACAATGCATGTTGCAGATGAAAATGTTTGTATCAAGTACAATGAAAAGACAAAACACAAAGTTTAACTACACAGTGCTGAGCATGGGCACTTGGATGGTATGATTCATGATGACGAGCGCAAAACACACAATGGCACGCTGACAGTTTGGAAACACACATGCACACACACAAACACACACCCATATACATACACACTGAGTGTCATCCTGACCTCCTGGACATTTTCCTTGGCTCTGATGTCAGAGGGATGAACCAGGGAGCCCATGACCTTCAAGTTGCCATGGACAACAAGGGCCTCATCTGGCCGGTCGGTATTGATACCAACTCTGCCGTGGTGGTAGACCGAGTCTGGCATTTGACCACGCTGCCACAGCACCTCGTTGTCACTTTCAAATTGGCCTGGGTTGGATGCCTGCAACATGGAAGCAAAGAGGAAGGTACACAGAGAATCTGTGATTCTGACATTAAAACAATCCACTAAAACACATAAATAAATAATCGCAATCTTTCAAATAACTGTTTGACATTTAGGAATATATACTTATTTGCTTTCTCACCAGGAGTTGATAAAAAGATTGTGCAGACAACAGAAAGTCACTGTTCCAATACAAGATTGGCCACTTTAAAACCACATAATGCTGTATAAAAATGTACACCATTACCCTCATATTCAAATAATACTGTGTTCCTCCTGCTATATAATAGCCTGGTTTTTACTCCACCTTCCAGTGTAGCTGCTCACACTATAAACACTTTTATCCTCTGACATCATACCCTTTTTGTTGTATAACTAGTTGTACGTGTCAATCTTTTAATTTAACTTTTTGCAAGAAAGCAAACAAGCTTAGAGAGCAATTATAGAATAAACAAAAACTGTCTAGTAAGTCATTGTCTCTTGGAAGCATAAACAAGTCAATGATTACGCAGTACTCAAATATCTCTTCTAATACTTCTTACGGTTAGGCAGCTAACTATATGTTGTGATTTTATGCTTTACACAACTAGAGTAAGTACAACATGTCCAGAGAAACCATGTATCTCCAAATTTGGGGATTTTAGACAAACTGTAGGAACAATCCAGATTTTTTTCCTAGTTTCTTTTCAGCCAATAAAATATGCTTTAAAACCCACTGAATCATCTGAAAAACTGTCAAATAGCTGAAAACGTAAACTCATGAAAGGTTGAATCTTTGAAGATATAAGGCTTTCACAGGACAGGGAGAACACACTTTCCCACTACACTATGTATTTTGGAGTGAAATGAGGATCACAGCCATGAAGGTCAAAAGAATAAAAAGAATGGAATAAAGTAAAACGCTGAGATCAACACAGTTAATAGAAATTCACTAGAAAGGTGTCACATTCACAAGGGATATGATTGTTGTAGGAATCAGACAGACATGGCCAGACGTTACCCTGACGATGATCCTCTCAGACACTTGAGCAGCCACAGTGTAGCTCTGACTGTGGGACTGTGCATGCAGCGCCACCACCAGCATGAAATACCTGCAGTGAGAAAATAATCAGTGGCAGATTTAACTCCTGGAGTTTCGGCTGTGACATTACTGCATCGTGTGTTTACGTGCGTGGGCGTGTCTTTCACCTCTGATCGGGATTTGGCTTGCCCTTCTTCCTCATGTTATTTGCTGTGGTCTCGCTGAAGTGGAGCCGTCCCACTGTCACCTTTGTGACCTGCTCTGGGGGCAACGTGACACTGGGAAAGACAAAAATCACAATATAATGAAAAAAACAAAATCCTCCTGTTATACCTTTATACTGTTTGTACTTTAATTAATGAGCCCAGACTTACAGCACTGGTTTGAAGGGTCTCTTGCTGCGGTCAGACTGTGACTGCTCCACACTGATGGACTGATTCATGGCTTCCACCTGGAAACAAAGAAAGACATAACACACACACTAAATACCTTACAGAGACAATCATCACCATCCGTCCATAATGTCATCCACGTTTCAGTCACCTTCACGCCGTTGAGTTTCAGATAGAAGCAATCGATTGGCTGCAGTCCTTCACTTGTCTTGATGTACTTTGGATCTCCGAGCATGCCGACGTACACTGTGACCTGGAAATGGTTCTTCTTCTGGCAAACAAAAGCATCATCAGCCAAGGAGAAGTTGAAGCCTTTGTCAGCATCAACACGGTAGGTTGGCATTGGACTGAAGACACAGAAAGAGATTATGACACATGAATAATGTTAACAGGACACATAGGTCACCTCACATTTGTACTGTGAACTCTTTTATCACAAGGAGTCAGATTCACTCTTTAGGTTTAGGTATGTGAAGTGACACATTTGGATTTAGCTAATGTAATACACACGATTTAGAAAAGATATATACGTTTGATTCTGTTACGTTGGATGATAATATGAAGATGGTTGTCCTCATTGTTGTCTTTAAATCAGTGACACTGTACTCAATTAAAATCTGCATCATCAATAGGGGCCCCAGAAAACACTCCCATGGATTCATTTTTTTACCACCACTGTTCTGTAACACTAAAGACAAAGATTTAAATCTATTTTAAAACCACAACCCTCTTCTACGCAGACGTATTGTCCTAAAAGTTGTGATGGTCATCCAGGTGGTTTTGATAACATATCTGAAAGGTCTTGTGAGTTCATTTCAACCTTCCTCCCTTTCTATTTTGGCACTACAAAAGCACAAGTAAGTGCACACTAATTTTTCCCGTCACCCCCTCCTCACATCGTCTCTCTATGCCGAAACCCTGCGCTCATACACTCCCCCACAAAGCTCACCACTGAGGAATTTGTGGACCTCTGTAACCCTGCTATTCGTTTGCCACTCCCGCTGTATACTTGAATTATCCATTTAGGCAATTAAAACTACTTTCATTTCTGACTCTCTGGTCTCTTTCAGGTCTTTCTGTTCCAAACTAAAGACCTCAACATGTACACATATGCCAAAATAAATTCCACCCACAGCTCTTTGCAGTTGACATCATATAGTGGCGTCCACTTGTTCTGCTGGTGAGGTTGCCACTTAATGCACTGATAATTTGGATCCAGGTACGCGTTGTCTGCATCCTGCATTAAACCTGCGACAAACAGTTTGAGACACCAGCTATTAAAGTGTGACCAATGTGTGTTAAGAATGTACTACTGTACAGCACAGTACTGTCCAGTAAAAGTTTCATCTGCATCTGGGTTTAAGGGGTAAGAGCAGGTAGAGGAGGTGAGGAAGGAAAGAAAGATGCCTGCCTACCTGGTTCTTGTTTGATGATACCTGTGAGGATTTGGGAATTCAGGGTGCTGTTGGGAGAGTCAGAGTGCTTCCTCTTCTTAGCTTGATGAACAGGGATGCCGCTGTGAGAGGAAATAGAAACCCAGTCAAAAGTTGTAGACATTACTCCCATAATTCCCTCTGTTCCAGTACAACCTAGACAACACCACCCTCCCTTTCCCTCCCTCCTTTATGTATCTCCATAACTCACTCTTGGCCCTGAGGATGCTGCAGTAGCTGATGGAGCATCTGCGTCTGCTGCATGTCTCCACTTCCGCTCGTGGCCGGTCCGATGGGATACTGTGATATCATGGGTTCGGGCTTCAGGTACATGTCCCGATGCATGCTGGGATAGTGCCCGTGTGGCGGGAGGGGCGGCGTTGGAGTCATGTGACACATGTTCTCTGGTGTCATGGTCCTGATCATGTGAGGATCTAAAAGACACAAAAATGTGCACACGATTATACATGCTGTCGTTTTTGTGTAAATAAAAGATGAAACTCCGACTCTTGGTTTTTATTCTTAAGACCGAACTTTCTGTTTTGTATTTAATGCTACAGTTTTATTACTTTCCTCCAACCTTGTCTAAAGGTAAATTCCATTGTATGAAGCTGGTGGGATGCCCATCAGATAACACTACTCCACACCTTTTTCCTAATAAGTAAGACCAACACAGGTGTGTGGGCGGTGAGAAGCACACAATGACTTTGAGTACTGTAGGGTGAACCAAGCCAAACACGCACTTCATTCTTTGTGAAAGCACCTGGAATGAATAGTTTCAGAAAAATTACCTTACATCTTAAAATAAGTTTTAAGATGATGTATGTATACTCTACATTAATTAATAACAGACACTCGCCTCCTGTATCTTCATATATTGACTTGTTTGCAAATGGACTTGAGTTTCTTCTTGTCTTTATGCTCTGCTCACATACCCTGATGTGATGAGTAACAGATATTGACTTAAGCTGAGAAGCACCCTGAGTACTTCAGTGACTTCCACCAACTTGGTGTCAGAGTGCTTTTTACAGATGATAACACCAAGTTGTTTGTTACTTGCTGTCACACTCTTTTTTTTATATATATGAGACATGAAAAAAGACGTGTTACTTACCATTCACCTGTTGAGGAGAGTACGGCTCTGAGCTGGAGTCTGGGGGGGACTCGGGTAGTGTCCTAAAAGAAAGATTAAAAACATAAGAAGCAGTAGATGTTATAAATAGAAATACAACAATATCAAGCTTTTAAAATGACATCTTTGAAACAGTACCATGCTTGAAATCCTGCCTCGTGGATTTTTCTTATTTTCTAAACTGTCATCATATTAAAGGTAGAAACTCTCTTGTGGATCACACCAGTGTAGAGGCTCTTTACACTGGCTTGTGTGCTTCAGGATGTAATCTGACTCTCTCTTTCTGCTTGTTATCAGTCTCCCTCCCCCTCCTGACAAGCTAAAGCTTTATTTGTGCAAATAAAGTTTGATCAAGCCTTGATTGCATAATAACACTGTAGTAGGGTGTGAGTCTGGATTTTGTTGCATGCTCAGAAAAATACTTCAGCAGCAAATGATTTTATGTTTAAAATTCAAGTTGCCAGGAGCATCTTGAACATGTCTTGCACAATCCTAAGAACCACCTTATGCTTTATTCTCTCATTCTTGTAGCACGATCTGTCCACCTCTACATTATAGTGCTCACCCTGGAGCGTAATGGCCCCTGTGCTCAGGCTTGACGTGACCCTGCTGCTGCTGCTGCTGCTGCTGCTGCTGCTGCTGCTGCTGCTGCTGGTGTTGGTGTTGCTGCTGCTGCTGCTGCTGTCCCAGGCAGGGGTAGCTGTGTCGAAGGCCCAGGGATGGACCTGGGGGGTAGGCGTTCTGACAGCTAGGGGGCCCAGGTGGAGGGGCTCCTTGGCGTAGTGGAATAGGGGGGCTTACACCACACACCAACCCTCCGGAGGAGGACACTCCTGCCTGGGGAGATGAGTAATTTGGTCCTGGGGTGCTGTGGACCTCTGAGAAACAGCTGGGAAAAAAAGAAGAAAAAAGGGATTAGCCTTATCAGGAAAAACAAATTCCTTTGTAACGACATGATCTGATTTGGTTGGCGCATGTTGTTTTGACGTTGCTGCGTTGGTTCGCAGTCCTTACTGACATGTCAGTGCTATCGTCCTCCTTGCTGATGTACTCTTCCAGGATACTGGTGTCGATGTTGGCTGGCTCCAGAGAACTGGTAATATCATGACCTGTGGAGAAGGGAGGGTTGGGAAGACGGAGGGGAGATGGAGAGCATCTGGGGATTAGCAACAGGAATCTTTCAGCAACTCCACACAGTGCCACAAAGGCTCTGGTTTCGACACAAGGTTGTGTCTCAACAATTCTCTTTAAGACTCCTTTTAATAACATATTATGAAGCCAGTTTGTTTGTTATTAATGGACTTGTATCACAAAATGTCTTCTTTTGTTTAACACATATCGGTTATTATGTAAAAAGAAGATATCTGATTAGCTTACAGAGAATTTAAAGATTAAGATATCAGGAATGACCAACAGTCTAAGGATGTGGTAATCGTCAGCATGACATAGTGATGATTCAGTGCCTCTAAGGAGTTACATATATAGACTGGAATCATGGTTTCTATTATTTATCTCAGCTGCATTTTCCCCATTTAAAAAGTAGTTCACTAGAATAAACAAGATTACGAGGTTGTGTTGTCTTGTCTTTTTCTTCTTCACTGCAGTTGTATCATAAATATGAGTCAAACTCTTAAGAGTTAAAAATATTTTTATATTATGATATGAAACATATAAACACATAAATGTAATTTAATAATTTCCAAATCCTCCTGTTACTTCACCCCTGGGTCATTTTCACCCTTTGATAGGCAAAGCCTCACAAATCCCAACCACATGACCCCACTTAATCTTCAAAACAGCAACATGCAGAACAAGCACTTGCTTACGCATATAATTAGAAATGAGTAAATCACTTTATATAAACTTGAATTTCCTACACACGCACAACATTCAAGACAAATGCTGCATGAGAGACAGATTATCTTTAGCTGTCACTAGTTGTCCTCAACTGCAGATGCTGGGAACAGAGGGACCGTGAGACAGGAGGGGGAGCGGGACAGAGGGGGTGAAGCAGAGGGTAAGGACCTGGTATATGGTGGGTGGGCAGGCAACCCCAGTCATTCTCCTTTTCTCTCTCTCTCACTCACTCACTCTTCCTCTGATAGATTAAGCAGCTACTCAGTTGGGAATGTGAAGAATTTTTGTGTTAACATTGGAAAAACGTCTTTTTCCATTTCTAACTTCTACTCATACTTTTCAGTTCCTGTACTGTTTCCTCTATCAGAAACTCAACAAACTCTCACGGACTTAAACCACTTACATGGATCCACCTCCTCTTACATGTGTATTGTTGGACACAAACAATTTAACAGCTGTCTTATGAAGAATACATACTTTGTCTCATCCTTGCAACAGAATAGAAATCAATAACTTTCAATCATCAGACCCACAAAAAAAACATGTTTCTTAAACAATCAGATCTAATCAAAGACAAGAAAAAACTAAATTCTCACAGTTCTACTCTTTAACTCTATCAATCATCATGTTACTCTATTCATGGAGAAAGCAGACTGTCCTTATACGCTGGATAGAAACAGATGGTTGATGTCTCTTCATACGTGCCAGTACAGGGGGAAAAAGCAGGATGGTTCCCCTTAAATAAGATCCAGATGTGCACCCCACCCAAAGAGGCCGTAAATTTAAGCTGGCAGGCCTGATAACAAAAAAATTGAGAGATAGAGGGAGAAGGGAGGGTAGATAGATGGAAGCTGAAGAGAGCGGGAGCAAGAAAGTTTGATGTCCAAGGATGGAGTTATAGAGGAAGAAACCAACGCAGAAACCTGAGGAGCAAATATGAAACAGATTTGAAGACTGAGGTCTGAGACCGAACACAGTGGAGTTCAAGTCACGAGTGGCACAAGTTCAAGACCAAGACTGACAAAAATCAGGGCCTCTCCTGAAGACTAGTTGTATTATTTACTTGTCACTTTTTTAAGTTAGATATTAAATAATGTAACTTATGTAACTTGCAGGCCCATCAATGGAATGAAAATGAGAAATATGTAGATTTAATGGCAATAAAAAAATTTCAACAATCAATAATTTCCTCACCACAATCCTGGTACTCACCACCAAACACACATATTTTTTAAGATAAATCTGTCATTTGGGCAACAAATATCTGACTTTAGTAAATAGATGGAAATAACATTTGAAAACAACCAGAGGAAATGGTAAGACATCATATCTTCACTTTTTAAGATGATATTGTGAACCTAATACTAAAACAGCTGCTTACTAACACATCAGCATTAATGTATAGTCATGTTTCTGGCGACTAAAGAAATGTAAATCTACCACTCACCCTCTTTTAGCTCTGTTTTGGTGTCTGCCAACACCTGAAGAAAATATCTGGCTCTTTAGCTGTTTTCCTCTATGATAATAAAAAGCTTTAACACTAAAAACAGCTGACTGCGCTGAATGAAAATTGTAATCGCACCAATAAAAAACAAAACATTTAAGTTTTGGCAAGACACAAATGATGAGCAGAAACATATAGAGCTTGATAAAGTGGGGGGAGTGCTGTAGATTCGTTATTACTGTCATTTGGTAAGTTGTTAAAGTCCAAATATTGCTGCTTTAATTTGGTGGACTTCCCCTTTAAAAGATTAAGGCATGAAAAACAAATGTTGAAACTTTTCTAAATTATTTGCAGCAGAACCACAGTATTATTTACACATAAGGATATAAAAATTTCTCTTTGTTACCCACTGAACTACAAAACTGAATTGAAATCTTATTTGCAGCCTCCACTGAGCTGCATGTAACCTGCATGTAAGGTTGTGTTATTGAACACGGATAAAAACTGGAAAATGGTGCAGCAGTCACTGTGTGAGGACGAAGACGACAGTTAAAGGTTAATGACGTCCACTTCACAGATAATGTGCTGATGGTCACATTACATTAGAGATGAGGAAGATTTCATTGGTGAGAGGTGATCATCAGTGAGCTGGACAGAACTGTGACAACAAGCAAAATAAAATTCAAATCTAACTGTGTTTAAGTCCGATAAAAAAAAACAAAAAAAACATGACATTAAAAGTGTCTCAGCAGTAAGTCTAGATTGAGACTCGAGCACTGCAGCACTAGTTAGTGACTGTAGTCCATCCACCCTGCTTGGAGTTATCAGTTGATAGGTGATCCCCGAGAACAGATACAGTCTCTTTGTTGTCACTTTCCAGGAACTAGAAGACACTTGCACTCACTATTACATCTTTACATGATGACATCATCACATTTCTAATAATAAAAGGTTCAGGCTGCCCTTGATTGTTATTTATGTAAGTGCGAAAAAGAATAGAAACATAAATTAAGTGTAATCTCCAACCCACGGATTCAGTTCAGCGTAACTTGCTGTGAACTGGATGTGTAAATTTCCCTGTCCTCTATGTTTTTCTCTGTCCAGCTGTGTCCAACGAGGAACAGTGAAATGATTGTCAGTCCAACTTCGATACAGACTCGCCTTTTGAGAGATTAGGGGCTGAGAGGGGAGTGTGTGTGTCTATGTGCGTGATCATACGCGTGCACATGTGAGTGCGCACTCGTTTGTTTGTGTGCGTATGAGTAGGTGTTTGTTATGCCACCATTTCAATGCCTCGGTTGTAACACAGAGGACAAAGTGTGAGTGCTCATTAAACATGATTTGACTCATATCATTCAGTCAAATACACAGCTTTACATTTTCTCTCCACATTATGGAATAATTATCATGTCAAGTTGATTAGGTCCTTGTTTACTGACACCTGGAAGTTCTTTGTCATCCTCACTGTCGTCATGTGTGTACAATCCACATGAATTTACTAATACATCTACTGCAAGTCTTTGTCCTGGATGAGAGATCCCCCCTCAGATGCTCTTTCTCTGCTTTGTTGTTCTCTGTATTTTTCCCCTGTTGATTGTGGGTAAGATGGTGTCATCAACTGTACAGATTTTTAGGCCCCTTGAGGTAAATTAGTGACTCTTGGCCCCATAAATCAACACAGACCTGACTATCTTCTTTCAGATTTTATAAACTATTACCAATGCTGCTGAGAAAAAACCCTCCTATGATGAAACATAACAGATAAGGACGAGCAAAAACATCAACTTGAAGGATCTTTTCTTCTTAGTGAGAGTTGTATTCACTTACACATATGTGTTAATAATTACACACTCTCAGAGTAACTAAGAAGGAGCAAAGTCCATTTGATTATCAAACAGTTAGACCAGAATGAACTTGACTGCACATGCATAGAGTACAAAGACAGTGGATACACCTTATTCACATCCACACACACTGAACCAACAAAAACACTAATGTCCTTAAACTGATTTTTAGTTGGTTACAGTGAACAAAACATGTCAAAGACAGAATTCATCTTCAAAAATCCAGATTTTAATTAGACTTTTTTTTAAAAAAAAAATCTGTTTTTCTCAAAATTTATTAAAGATAACCTGATGAATCTCAATGTTGTCAATACAATGTCCACAAGCAAACAATATCTCAGCTGTTCTGGAAAATGCAGCTCAGTCTAGAAACAGTGTACAGTTAAACACACAGCACAGACACCAATAGTAAATCAAAGAAAATGTCTCAAATCATAACTAGAAAGGGTTAGAGAGGTCTGATACAACCCAAGAGTTCACTGCATTTGTTTACAAGACAGAGTCACTGGTAAGAGTGAAAAGCATGACTACGACACAGATTTGAACAGGTGATATGAACGGAAAGCCTGTCATCAGGTAGAGACTAATAAATCACATCTAGACAGAAGCAGAGCGGACAGAGCGGCACAGAGTACCTGCACGTAGCCAAAGCATGATGAAGTCCTTGAGATGAAAACACCTGAAACAGAAGATGAGAAGAAAAATTCCTGTCTATTTTTCACATGTTTCCCAACTCGGGCTGAAAGACTTTCTTCTGCAGACCTGAGAGTCGCAGATCAGGGTAACAAATGTGTGTGTGTGTGTCTGCGCGTGCATGTCTGTGTGCTAAAGCATATTGTGTATGTGCGAGTGTGTGTGAGAGAAAGGCTCGGAGAGTGTTATAATGAGGATTATTCCCCAGTCATGAGAAAGGGCTGTACCAGGCTACCACACACAGTCCTTGTCGCACACAAGCACTGGTCGCACCGGCGGACCTGGCTCAGGAGATTACAGCAGTAACAAGGCTGGGACCTGGGACACGGAGAGAGGCTTGAAAATAAGGGAACACTGCTAATGTGGGGTCGAGGTTGAGGGCCAACACTAGTAAGAGTTTCAGAGCATGATGACACAATGCAAGAAGAAGAAACAGAAGAGTGAGAAAACATAAGATGTAGAGCAGCATACCAGGAGAAAAAACCTTTTTCGAAACAGATATTCCTCAGAATTTTAGTTTTTAACAACTGTATTTTTTAGTATGTTTTTCGATTGAATCACAACATCATTACACACAAACATGAACACAAAGTGACTCAATCTCATGAGGTCAGGTTTACCCCTAAGCACCATCAACTATGTGATGATTTCTCAGTTGGCAGTCCACACCGAGAGCAGCAAAGCTCAACAAAGAAAAATCAAACATACTTGTAAGTACAATAAGCCTGGCTGCACAAAAACAATACAATCCTCTAACAGCAATTCTCTGTTCAAGCCATAAATCAGAGGAACCATCCAAAGTGGTTTCACACAGGTTTTCCAGCCTCCCCATCCATTACTCACAACTACTGTGGAAGTACTGTGGGACCAAATAGGAATTTTCATATAGTATCTCTGGTGATGTGTTGTTCCGCTTTCACAGCCAGTATGGACCAGGACTCATCCACCTAATAAATAGTGTGAAAGTTTTTGGTAGGTACAGTAACAACAGCATGGTGTGTACCTGCACAAGCCTTACACAAATGACGCATGAATGCTTGTAGGATGAGATTTGAAAACTTTATACTTCAACTATATTAAAAAATGTCTTTTTTTGTTGCTAAATTGCCCCAAACTGATGAGTTCAAGCTTTTCTAGTGGTACAGAATAAACAGGGTTTCTATGTCCTGTGTGACTGTAAACAATCTTTTGGAGAAAAATGTAAAGTTGACATTTTCCAGCCCAAACAGTGAATCAATCTATCGTGAGACTAAAAGACAAATTTATTGAGACAAAATTATTCTGACATTGGCAGAATCAAAGCGCTACCTCACAGAGCCACAGGCAGTGTAACATCTGTTGGATCCACACTGATTTCATTACAATAAACATTCACTTCTGACACGTTTTGAAGTTGAATCTCTTGAGGCGTAAAATGTAAGGGAAGCAGTGTGATGTCCCATTTAATCAGGTGTTTGGTTGAGTTGGGATTTGGTAGCTAGTGCACACGCGGGTGACTGACTGTCTGTTGTCTAAGTGAGTCAGAGAGGAGAAGGTCAAGTTTTGAGGGGGTTGCTGGTTCGGTTGGGTTTCTCTCAACAGGCCAGTCTCTCTCCACCCTGAGTCTGCACTATCTCACCTCCTCACCCTGTCTGCTCACTGTCACTCTAATGGAGTCAGAGAGAGCGAGAGCGAGAGGCCAAATACCCGCAGAGAAACACCAGTCTCACCTCATTGTGTTTTAACAGCCACCAGGGCTATGCCAGGAATGTACATTAATGTGAATGTATACATATTTCACTAATCCCATTAAAAGGCAGTTTAGCAGCACTGAAATCCATTATAGTGCTGTGTGTGTGTGTGTGTGCGTGCGGGCAATTGAGTGATTGTGTGTGTTTCAGGCAAAGATGAACAGCCACTTACTTGAACTGATGTGATCTCATGTGACTGAGTGGTGATTCTCTTAGTCACCAGTTTAAATTAAAGGATGATTCCCTAAAAATCCTTAATTCACAATCACATCAATAGATAATTTTGTCCTCGGTACAACTGGGGTCGTTTAGTGGAAAAAAATGAAAGGAAAATGAGCATCCAAGTCGGCACCTACTGTATACTTCTCCTGGACAAGTTGACATTTTAGTCCAAGCAAGAGTCGCTGAAATAAAGCCAACGTAAGAACATCTCTCTTACTCCCAAAGCAAGAATGTAAACACACTAAATTCCTGTCAGGATGGCGAGGAACCTTTGACAGTCATGGATAGCTGTGTATATTTAAGTCAGCTCTCTGTGTATACTATAATAAAGTGCTACGTCTCTTAACAGATAACTTATTGTGCAGCATGTGTTTTTATGTGCACCTGAAACATGTATTTATTTAGTTAAAAAAAAAACAACCTCTAATTAATAAAATATGAATTCTGAATAATATCCTAGCATAGAAACTGTAATGTGATTATGTTGTCTCTGATGTGTTGTGACTGTGGAAATATGTGAACAGTGAGGATAAGATTCACATCATCATGTATTCAAATGTGACTGATTCAGCCAAGACTTTCAAGCCACACATCTTATCTCAAATTCACTAAAATGGTTATAAATTTTGGATGTAGTAGCTGAAACTACTAGTTTTTGTATATTTGCTAAGATAGGAATAGATAGCAAAAATAACTTCTAGCTATTTCAAGTCAAAGTAAATAATAATGGATCATTAATGAGTACATGTTGTTTGTTTTTGTGGATTTAATTTTCCAGCTGTTGGCAGTACTATGATCAACACTGCAGCACTGCTTGAAGCCACATTGCTCATGTCTTTAACACACACATTGTGCCACAGTGCACTTGCAAAACACACCATTTATCTTGCCTTAAATTCCTACACCCTTTCAACCCCACCCTCCTCCACCTCTTTTTTTCTGAGGATTCCCAGTTTAACTCGATCTGTTACCCATCACCAGCACTTTTGCTCCCCGCACCCATTAACCCTCCTGAAACCAAACCTTTTTGGGTTTTAAGGTGAACAGCAAAAAGGGAGCTCGAGGTGGAAAACGCAGTGAATATTTGGGAAACTTTCTTCTAAAAGGCAGCGATTAAATAAGACTGCAAATGATATCTTATTATGAACAGCACTGAACAGCTTTAAACAGGCTTTTGATATTGAGATAAGTCTGTACACAAACACACCAGGTAAAACAAGACGTGACAAAAAAAAACGCGCTTTTCTCTCCATGAAAACAAATTATTTAAAAGTTTGAACGGTTGCGTAAAAAGTGGGAGTTTTCTCTATTTGCTGGTTTTTTAAAAAAAAACAAAGAATATGTAAATATAATACTGATAATTTCTTACCTTCAAAAAATCTCTGTAACGCTTCTGTTTCATCTACCACGTCCATCCTAGCGGGTCCCACATAAAAAATCCATTAAAGTCTCCCCTTGTCCGAACGAAATCACTTCGGATGGGGGAAACTTTCACATAAACATCACGGAATCCAGATTATAATCACCGCGACTTTGTCTTGTTACACTTTATATAAATCCACCGCTTGCGCAGAACTACTTTCCCCTGTCCGGCAACTTGGCACTGAATTGATGTCCCTTATGGACAAACGCCTCCACTGACGCTGCAGTGGTACAGGCTGTAACTTTACAATTATAATCTCAAGTCTTTCTTTAATGAAAGTGCAACAGAAATGCTATAAGAACAATAGGAAAAAATGTCCCTTCAGGCGCACCTTCCCTTCAGCTCCGACACGCTTCATAATAAACTTTGGTTTACTTTCGCAAAACAGACCATCAGGAAGCGATGGTAAAATATGAAGTTACTAAAAAAAACTGTGCGTAAAAGTTGTTTAAAATAGATTCCTGCGTCTCTTAAGCTGATCTCTCCCTCCTTTGCCTCTCCCTCTCAGACATGATGTGCGCAGCAGAGTCGGAGGAGAGCAGCTGAGGCAGGTGAGGGATGTGCGCCACGCTGCTGCAAACATCCAAGGAACAACTTCAAGTGTTTCTAACTGTCTGTAGCAGTCAGCTCATTTATCATCAATGTTTCAAACAATAATACTTCACATCAGGAACATTACTGAAAAATTGATGGGTGGATTTAAAGAAAATGTTTTTATTATTATCATTGTCAATTTATCATTTCATGTTTTTCCCCAAGCAAAGACGCCAAATGTTTTCTGTTCCCAGCTTCTGACACGTGATAATTTGATGCTACTATTTTTATATTCATGATAACTATATAAAAAAAAAACAGCCTGTGTGGGTTTTGGCCTGTTGGTCAAATAAATCAAACGATTTAATAGTTGTTGTTTTTTTCAGTATTTTTTGGAGTTGGTGTTTAAATTAAAATAATGTTTCGTTTCTGGGATGCCCTTAAATTGTGTGAAATTTGAATATTTTAAAAAAAAAAAAGGATTGGAAAAAAAATGAATGATAATGCCTGCAACATGTAGAATGTGGGGTCAAGTACAGGTTGTGTGAACAAACTTGAAAGTATTTGGATTTTTCATTTTACCTTTTCTGTTTATTCTGTATCTGACACATGTACAGTATTTGTATGACTTTCTTGTGGCACTCTCCCTGAGGTTACTGTACAGTACACCAAGTGTTTTTTTCCTTCTCATTGAGGGTCTGAGGATCATTTCAAACACTCTATAATGCCCTTTGAGGTAACTTGTATGGGTTGATTTTGGGGTAACATATAATAACATGGACTTGACTTTAAGGACTTCCCAATAATGAAAATATGACACCTCCCAGAGAAGAAGATGCTTTCCAACACTTAATCAACCCAGCTTACAAGTTCGCTTTTAACAGTAGATGCAAAACTTTGATCTACAGTAAATTTTGTGGCTGAGAAGACTTATGTGGGGACTCTTTGAATTCCTCCAGCTCAAACAACCGTACAGCAACAGGCGTGTTTTGTGTCAAGGCTTCCCAAGGGGAGGATTTGAGGGAATGATCCATTTCTCCCAACCTTATCAGCTGCATCCCACCCCCCCTTATAACAATGCCACTGTGTGCAGCCCCCGCAGCCTTGACGCCCACCCCCCCCTCGCCCACATGTGAGATGCTGTTGTGTTGTCTTGTTCCCCCACAGCTGGAGCATCTCCCTCTCCACCCCTCCACCCCTCTGCTTTTCCTCCATTCAACCCAAACAACGCCTCCGTTCTTCCAGCCACACTATGCAGATTGTTTCAGAGGACAAGCAAGAAAGAGAAACAGATAGAGGCTGCAGGGGACAATGAAACAGCTGGCTATGTTAAAGCAGTTCATTTTGGTATTCTGTATATCTTATCTCATGTAGCTCTGTAACTGTATGTGTATGAATGACTGCGTCGCATACTTGTGCTGACCATGCATGTTGTGTTTACATGTACCGTGTTCACTAAGTCACATATGGAGCCTCTTCTACTATAAACAAATTCTCACAAGGTTAATTATATATTTTAGCATCAGGGTTAGGTGTGAGCTAAGGTGTAAGTTCATATTCAGGCAATACATCTTAGTCAAGCAATTTTATAATAAAAAAATAAATTCTGAAGTCATTGTTTGAAAATCATGAGGCACTAATGTGTTGTGTCCTGATATAACATATCCATGGTCTTTTGTTGGCTGCTCAGGGGCAGCTGAACAAGTCCCAATTACATAAATTATAAATGCACTTTGCTTTGATCTCCACCAACCTCTAGGAAGAAGATTTGTCTTTTCAGCAGCTAAATGCTTCACTTGTGTTTGGTTTGTGCTGGACAGGTAACGTTAGTGAGCTTCATGATCTTTTTTGTTCTTCTGAAAACTGCAGGTGCAAACATTGCTAATTAGTGCAGAGTCTGCAGGCCTGAAAACCAGTGATCCAAAAACTTTGTATAGTGCTGAAGCTGGTGTTAATCCTCTCGGGGTTTAGCGACCTTTGACCTCTGCTGCATATTTCTTCCTTGTGAGATACACTGATTATAGTTCAGCTTTAATGTTGTCTGTTTTACATATGTGTTAATGATAGGACTTAACTAAGGTCATATAAATTATAATGATAGTTACTTGCAGTTTCTTTATTGATGTAACAGGTGAACTAACTGTCAACCCCTGAACTGTGACTCAAGCCTTTTTTTCACTATAAAAAAACTGACCATGCACATTGACTAAACTGGGATCTGGCAAACAACAGTTTTTCTTGCCTTTAAAAATCTATCAGCACGCACACCTGCTACCTTTTTGTGTTTGAGCTGTAAATCACATTAATGGTTACACAAAAAGCACAATACATCAATTAATAATGTATTTTATTATTATTATGTTATTACCTCCTGTTCAAAGACATTGCTTAGTTTTTTTTAGTCCTAATATTCCCAAATAGCCAGGAAAAATCAGAAACAGGTGGCAAACAAGGCCTGTTTATTGGACCTGAATTAAATTTTCCCAAAAACATGCCTAATCATTTCCAAGGAAGCCATGAAAGCTTCTATCAGGGGCTAAATATTGTTGTTGGAAAGAAGCCAGTCAATCAAACAATTAAAAATGGTTGATACAGATTTCTAGGACCTGTGAAAGAGATTTTATTCAGACATGCAGTCATAATTAATCATTTTTGGCAGGTAGGTTGCAGTTTAACTTCTAGCCACTAGGTGTGGACTTTAATACTTGTGGTTAGAGGAAAAGAGGAAGAGAAAAAAACCTCAAAATGACTACATGCAGTAGGTGGATGCGTTGCTATGGTTACATTGGATGAGCAATTGAATTAAACCACAGACAAAGTTATTATTAGTAATCGTTTTGGATTAGTATGTGGAATCTAATGAGTCTGTAGATAGTTGTGTAGTATCCATTATATTTTATTCCAATGAGTGATAAAATTCAAAGTACAGCTTCACCTGTAGATGAAACTACATCTCTGTCTGCCTCTGATGATGAAGGACAGGTCAGTTGGTCGAGCTTCCATTAAGTGCTTAAGGCTGTTCAAACTAAAACAAAGGTCTATGCCAGTTTCTGTTTATAGTCAATGGATACTGTAGTATTGCATGTCTTTTATTTCTCTGTCTTATTTATTTATTTATTTAAACTTTGCAGTGTATGTACATACCCACTGTAATTTGGAATAAAATATCTGAACTATAGCATGAAATATCCAAATGTCTGAACACAAGAGAAAAGGGGAAAATGAAAAGATTATATTGCCACTTCCACACTATACGATGTATGCAATGCTTCTTCTTACTTTTATTTATATATTTAAGTATTATAAGTATTAGTATTACATTTTAAGTATATATTTATACACTCTAAAAAGTGCTGTGTTGTTTTAACATACAGCATTTTATTGTTTCTACTCAGCACTGTAGTGTTTTCCCAACATCCTTATGTTTTTACCCAGTATTTAGTTGTTTTTACTAGACATTGCATTATTTTTACCCAGAATTTTGCTCTTTAAATCCAACATAATATTGTTTTGCCAACATTTTAATGTTGTTGGTTTTTTTTTAGTGTTTTGATAAAAGAACTGCAGCACTAACGCACGACAAAGAGTAAACACAGCAGATGTTTCACTGAACTCCACTGGAAAATGTATTTTGACCAGTGTTACTTTTTCTTGGATGTTTTATTTTCACTGCACAGACTGATGTGTGTTTTCACATTCCTCTGCTGAGAGTGAAAGGTTTATGACAACTGACATTTAGGGGTGTTGTGTATGCGGTAGTTAAACATTTGAAGTTTTCCAGAGCGGTTAGGGAAATACGATGTTTTTGAAAGCTATTCTGACCATGTGATTACACATTACTTTTTTTCAGTTTCACTGTGGGAGCTTTCCTGGTGTTGCAGACTTATATAACATGCAAAGACATTCTCATCAGCAGCCTCTGGCTCCTTCTGTAGGACTCAGATTGGGCCCTGGCTCTGAGCACCTTAGATGTCAAACGTCAACAGCTATGATAGATGAAGAGGCTCTTATTGTACTATGTGAGATCACTGACAATGTTTTTGTTTGTCTTGCTTTGTTTTGACATGATCGCATGGCAGCATAAATGATAGACAGGTTGGTAAATTATAATATCTGGCGTCAAATATGAATGAATGAAACTCTTCATTATCACATGAAGAGACTGGCCTACATTTTAGGCTCTATTTAGTTTGACTGACAAGATATCTTCAAGTAATTAGCATCTCATACGTACGTTTTGAAAGGGCCGATAACGCAGAGCTTTTCTTTTGTTAACACTATTGTTCATGAAAGAAAAAAGCCCTTGTTCCCTTTAGGACTAGTGTGAATTATTAATAAGGGTTTGCATTCATTTGGGAGATACTTTATACCTTGTACAATGTCGTCACATCCGCAAATTTTCCTCCCAAGATAAATCCAAAGACAATAATCCACTTTTATTCATAAGATGGACATAAGTTATTAAGGAGGCAGATCCATGAATACATCACTGCAGATAACTATTCAGGAAAAATTGTGTGGACTAATATTTCAGTTGGTAGCGAGTCTGAAAAAATGGACATTCATCAATGCCTTTTGTATTCAAGGTACAATTTATGCCATCACTGATTCTTATGTGCTCCTCTTAATGATTTCAGCATCTTTCAGCATTCAGTTCATGTTGTACACTCCAGCTGAACTCAAAGCATGTCGACAATGCTACGACCAGAGAAGACTGTTGAAAGTTAAAAAAAAAAAAAAGTATCTGGACTTATTCTTCTCACAGGATTTGTAGACTGAAAACACAGAGATTTGGGTTTTGAGGCCCTCAGGGACAGATCCAGTCATAAATATTTTTTTGTATTTAATACTTTCTTTTTTTTTATTATTCTTATTTTCTAATATGTTAAAAATAAACTCTATTTTTATGTTATGTGCTATTTTTCCAATACTGCATTTGCTAAGTTTCATGTTTGTTTCTATGTTGTCCAGCAGAGGGCAGAATTGTTTTGATAAAGATTTAAATAGTGACAACACAACGTTAGCGTTCAGGTTTTCATTAAATGTCTTTGAAATTAAAAAAGGAAAGAAAGACGGGAATCAGGTGGTTTTTGAAGAAATGTAAACAAAGTCAACTGTAGTTTAGTCACATGTGCCCAGGTGCAAACTAAACAAGCTTCCTCACTAACAAATATCATCAAACCAGAAATACATTCTTTATTGCTGAGCTCCTTTGACTTTAACTGTACACATCTGATGTCAGATCAGCACTGATCAGCACTCAGTGCAGTCATCCAGTCATTTCGGACTCCTCTTTTCTCAAACAGGTGATTTTTCTCCTGCACTGACAGCTTAAGTTAATGATCAAACCCAATGACAAGGTTTCCAAAGTAACCACTTTCAAAACAAATCACATTTCAGAGTGTCTGTGCTTGAGCAACAGCCGGGCACACAGACAAACACTGTGGGTCAACCACAATAAGCATTTCTATGTTTTACTTACAGTATGTCCCACTGCTGTAATCCTGAGCACTACATCAAATTTTAGTTTTATATTTTGTTTCATTCTTCTAGCTGCCTCTGTAATTTGAATGGGATAAGAACTGCATTATCTTAATGGTTTTCTTTGCAGGGACAGCAAACTATAGCTGGACAAAGAGTGGTCATTCTTACCAGCCAGTGACACTGAAACCTGGGCACTGTTCCACACTGTTGCTCCTCTTTCAGCCACCCTGTCGGATCTAACTAGTTTAGACCAGCCAGCCCTGTGCTGCATGAACAGAAACCTGCGGTAATGGACTAAATCCCACTGTGAAACACTTCATATGAAATATGTTGGGGTTAGAATTATTGAAATCTTTTTTAATTGCCACGTAAATGTTGGGATGACACTGAGGGCATCTTAAATTGGGTCCTTTGGGGTTCTTTGGGGTTTACAGCAGTGGTTTCCCATCTTGAGGTCAGGTCCCCTCAAATTATTACAAGATAACAAAATCACAATATAATTAAAGAAAGAAAAAAAAAAGACTTGAGGCACAAGATTATTCTTTCTGATTGTATCCTTTAATCAGGGGTGTCCAACAAATGGCCCGCTGGATGATTTTGCAAAGTGTGAAAATTAATCAGAAGACATTAATTGCAATTTGCCACAACCTTTATGCATTTTATGTAAAAAAAAATTTTATACTTCTACACCACACTTTCTTCTTTAATAATGGTAAATGGTAAATGGAGTACATTTACATAGCACTTTCATGACCTTAGCTAGGTGCCAAAGCGCTTTACAAGGCAACTCATTCACCCATTCACACACACACTCACAAAGCAATGGCTACCAAGCTGCCATGCAAGGCGCTAGCCACTATTGGGAGCAACTTAGGGGGGTTCAGTGTCTTGCCCAAGGACACTTAGACATGTGGACAAGAGGAACTGGGATCAAACCCCTAACCTTACAATTCAAAGGCGACCCACTCTACCACCTGAGCCATAGCCTCCCCAAATAGCTCGGTGTGGTTACAGGTGGTCAGGATTACTACACAGATGTGGGAAAAGTAGGCAATTTATTTTATAATAATTTCTAGATCTTGACAATTTGTTTTAATCATAAAGTGAAATACTGTATTTTCCAGCTCCAGATACCTGTGACTAAATGTTTTGTGCCTTTATAGGTCCACAGTGATCTGTCAGTTGTAATTCACACGTGTAAATGATAAACTGAGACATAATATTGTTAGGTTATTATGCTGCTATTTTACTGGTCTGACCCACTTCAGTAAAAATTGAGCTGTATGTGGCCCCTGAACTAAAATAAACTCGACACCCCTGCTTTAAATGAAACTCAAGGAAAAGTAACAGGTTGGAACCGCCCAATATGTCCACACCC
>OOFC01002378.1:10449-42186 GCA_900323345.1 Pseudochromis fuscus | reverse complement strand
TGAATTATTATTATTACTGTTCATACTGCAGTAGTTGTTTCTATTTTAATACTTTTAAATAATTAGATTATCGTGGCTGCAGTTCTGTGAGTGTTCACTAATTATTCACCAGTTAATCTATTGTTGTTGTTAAGGTGGGAAAGATTTGCTCTTTTTATGCTATTTGGGTAAATGTTTAATACCAATGTAATAAAATCAACTTCAGGTACCACACCTTTGTGAACAAACAGCAGCTGTCCCTGGTCTATGTGGGCCTGGGTGAAGTTGAGCACTGCCTTCATGGGGGCGCTCTTCAGGGCCAGGTGTCCGTTGCTCGGTGGGGTCAGCATGAAGTGGAGCTCCTCTGGGGGCGTGTCCAGGTCCTGGGCTCTCAGATCATCCTGCCTGATTTCTGTGACTGAGGACACCCAAACCTGGAGAGACAGACAAACACACAACAGGTGTAAACTATATGAAAACACTAACCTCCAAGAAGTTGGGACATTTTGTTTGACATTAACTGATATTTATTCTGATATATGGAATGAAACATTATCAATGACAATTCCCACAATCAGACAAAAATACTGAGTATAAAGTATAACAAGATGATGACTCTTTACTTTTTAATGAATTAAATACATCTGCACAGCAGCTACAACCTCTCTACTCTCTGCCAGTGATATAACACAAATGAAAAGAGAGCGAGCCACAGGAAAAAGACACAGAAACAGCTGATTTGTCCTTGTCATTCATCACCTCATACAATGGACCCAGGATGCTGTGGGTGTGAGTCCAGCTCCAAGGCTATTTCACATGTTTTTCTCTCTCTTTCCTCTCTCCCTCATCATTTTCCACTGCGCAGTGTATCATCCACTGAAGCAGAACTGCTGTACGAATACTCTCTAAACTCAGCCCACTATAGATGGTAAGACAATAACAACCTAAGGAAAAATGTCACTTGAGCATTGCTCAAATCAAGAACATTTCAGGACTAAATATAGCCACGCAGACTGTAAACACAGTTAGATGCTGTGTTGGTTGAGGCACAGTAAAGTCCAGCTTCCATATAAATTCAAAAGCTTCAAGCTAACACGAGGGAACAAAGGAACTCATTGACACACAGAACACAAAACTACTGAACCGTGGAGACTCTGGACAACAAAGGATGAGCCTCTGGACTCCAGTCGAGAGGAACTATTGCGTAACAAGCCAGTGTCCCTTGAACAAGTCGTCATTCCACAGTAATTAATGCAATGTTGTGATAAGAACTATGAGAAGGTTTTTGTTATAGCAGACAGTCTCATTATTACATGCATGACCAATGATGCTCTACCAGCACCCTGAAACTGAACCAGCTAACATTAATACTGACGTCTGTGCTTGTCCTGCTGAGACAGAATGATCTACTGTCAGCATATTAAGTACAATGAAAACACACTGTGAGAGGTTTGTACTTCATAAAGCAGGAATATGAAAAAAATATATATTTATGTATAATGTCACATACGTTTTTATGAAACAGCACAATTTTCTCTCACATTTAATTAAAACTTGGTTATTTACATATTCAGCTGATACCAAGCAACATTAGCTTCAGTTAGAGGTCATATCTCTGGCCACCTGATGAACGTGAGTCCAATATTCACTACGATGTTGTCCATAGAGCATTCACTTACTAAATGCTCTCACCAGCCAGTTACTAACAATGGTAATGATAAAAATGATTCAGGACAGTGAGATCTGAGGAGTCTGCAGAGTAGTGATGATGTAAGCTTATCTCTGAGAGGGACAACGTTTACCCCAGACAGTCATTACTAAAATATACTGAATTAGAAATAGCTTATGGAGTTCAAAAACATGAGCTTTTATTGAACAAAGGAGTGAAAAAGTTTTTAGTTTCACACTTTGGAGAACTAGCAGGTTACATGTTTGGTTGGAAATGAAAGTTGGTTAATGTGAGAAAGTCAGTGATTAACAGAGTGCAGAAGGGTGCAGTTTGTGGTAAATGAAAAAAACAATTGACAAGAATCACCACAACTAGGTGACAAAACAGCTGCAGTAGTGTTGTACTGACGTTTTCAGTTAGTACTTGTGAACCCCACATCCACAAACAACATCACACACTGCACATCAGGCCTGCAGCAGAACATCTTCCCACATGAGACACTCGCCACATCTGTGAGTGTGTGCACTACTGGTGGGAAATGACTACACCTCCAATAATGCTCCATTTAACAGGAACTCACAGCAGGACTGATGAACAGCATCAGAGTGACTCACCACATTCAAAGAAAAGACACATGAGATCAATTTGCACAAACAGCCCCTTAGAGTCGAGATCGATTCTTCAAACGCAGCGGGTGTTTTACTGCTCATCAGGCGGCAGCTTTATTCACAGAGATGAATGATTCATGTTTAACCAAAACAAACTTCATCATACCTGCATTTTTCAGCCAGTTTTATTCAATTCAACTGGGTCACTGCTGCTAAACCTTGAATGTTTTGTTTCTTTGTTGAGGTTCAACATCTTCAGTGTTTTTGCTTTTGCATTGAATTCATAAAATATGAATCCTCATAACAAAACATTGAGAGTTTGACGACAGAAGTTGCTGCTCATGAGTTTATGTAATGACTCAGTAAACTTCCTGACAAGTAAAATAAACTGGTTTCAGTTTGCAGCATGCAGAAATCAGTGAATGGTGTCTGTCTGTTTTAAGACAGACATGTTTTATTGACTTGTGCAGTAGTGAGCAGTGGCAGAGAGCCACCTTGTGGCCACTGAGAAACCATTTCCTTCTTAAAATCCTTAGGCATTAATGTTTTAACATGTTTTAAAATCCTTTAGTATTAAAACATGATATAATAATGATCACTTTGAAATTGAACAGATCACATATATGTGCAGATCAGTTTGTCAGTCCTGATCATCAGTTGCTCCTCTCACAGGCCACAAGATCCCAGAGGAATCTGAAGCATTCAGAGCAAAGCTGCACAGACAATAGAGACGTATACTTGCAGCTCTCTCTCCAGCTGGACCTCCTCCAACTCCAGCCACTAAAGCTGACCGAGTTGTATTACTGAGCAGTATAAGTCAGCACTGCTCAGCACAGGGACACACAACTTGTTAAATCTAGAGTTGTATGTATTTATATTCTATGTTTCTCATATTAACAGTGAAATCAGATGTAAAGTAGAACAAACTGGGTTAAACTAAGGCCATGTGGTCACTGTCTTTGCTATTTCCAGGCCATGGCATCGTGCCACCTCGCCCATTTGGATGCTTTCAAATGGATTAACTTCATTTTCTGCAAATATGTCACTTGACATATCGTCTCTTTAATGCCTGCAGGTGTTTTTTCCTATTTGATTTACACTTTTGTATTTATAAGAAGCTTTAGAAATCCTTTCCAGTCAGCCCGCACAACACAAAGGAGCAGTTCCTTCTTCAAGTCCCTGAAGCAGCAGTGATATATTATAAGACCGGGGGAATTTGTTTGAGGATTTAACACCTAAGCGCCATAACAGACTTTCCTACAAGTCCTAGGCACTTTCAAATGTATGTCAGTGCCTGCTGTGTGCTGCCAGCCCCACTAGACCCTCCTCCACATAGCAAACATAGTTTTCCTCATGCAGCCAGCCAGCCAGCCATGGCAACGTGCAACACTGCCCGCATGAAACTCGTCTGACAGTAAACTCTGGTGCCAGACCTACTAGTAAAAAAAAAAAAGTGTCCACGGTTTAAATATAGAGCAGAAAGTGCAGACTCACCCTGAGGACCCTGTTGGCTGTAATAACAGGAGGCTCATCGTTGACAGCTGTAACCTGGATGTACACCGTATGGGCTGCACTCTGCTTCCTCAGACCTGTGTCATTGGCCACCACAGTGAAGTTGTCGGCTAAGGTTTCACTGCTGTCATGGACGTAGTAAATAAATTCATGTTCCACCTGATTAAAGAACATGGAAATGATCAGGGAGACAAGAGCTGCAAAAGGTCATTCAAAACACAGCAGTGTACAACGCTGTAATCTACTGTGATACTTAGGTCACTATAATCTCTTATTCCAGGACATGCATGGAAGAAAAAAAACAAAACACAATTTAGAAATTAATTAGGGGCATTACTATGACATTAAAGAACATAAACAAATTCTAGCAGGGGTTGGATCAGATGAAAAGGAGTTTAGATCAGAGTATTGCTCTTTTTTCTTCCTTTGCTGTTGTACTTTTCTAATGTAAGGATGACTTGAAAAACAAAAGATCCAACATTATAATTGCTTAAATTATGTATCCATGTATGAATCAATGGATCCTCTAATCCCAAACAAAACATACAAACATTCTTGACTAATGACCATGATTAGTGTCTATTTAATAGTACAAGTAACGAAAATAATAATAAAAAAAAAATCCATTAATTCAACTGCCGGTTTTATTAGTGTGGAAACAATAAGATGTATGTAAGATATGTCTCCCAGAGTATCTCACCTGCCTCCTAGTGAAAGTGGTTATGGGCACACCGGGATGTCGAGAGTGCTCAATGTGCCCATGCTTCGGGGGCTCGGGCAAACTGTAAAAGAAGTTTATTCCAGAAAAGTGTCGGTTTGTGACTTTGAGCACATCCTGGGTCAGTGCCTTGGAGGCGCCTTCGTTCAGTGTGAAATTGGAGACCTGAAGCGGGATCAACAGTGGGATGATGTCAACAGACATCCTAATGTTGCTGACATCAGTGACCCCGTTGGAGGCATCGAGAATGAAGGTGTCGTTGACTTTGTTGGGCTCCACCTGCACGTATTGGATGTTTCCACTGTTGATGTCGTCTTGGGTAAATGTCCTGACGGGGGATTGTTTGGTTCCGATGTAGCGTTCCTCCGCTTCGACAAAACGCCGGAGAAAGCCGTGAGACGGAGCTACCTTGACTGTGAACACAATCTCAGATGGCAGGTTGTCCTCGTGGGTGACCTGCAACAATCAGAAAACATTCACTGGTTAAATTTGAAATGTCCTACGTGCCACTAAGATTTATTTTTTATTTAGTTCTCAATGTAACTTGGCATCCTGGTAAAATGTAAATACAAACGATGGTCAGCATTCAGTTTTTAACTCTTTCAGCAGCATAAAATACAACGATAGCAAAGGTAATCATGTATGGTGATGCACTTTGATATATACTCATTTTCATTTCAATACAATAAAGAACTTGAAATCAGAAAAACATCTATACTTACAAGTGTAATAATAAACTTACAAGTATTTCTTTAAACACTTACTTCTAGTTTAGTTTCATCGATCTTCCCTGGTTTTCCCTCTTCCACCAGTAAAGTGTCGTGATGCTGCACGATGGGTGGCCTCTGATGACTTTCCAGGTAAACCTTCACATTGATTCTCCCTGGAAGTTGAAGATCTTTAGCTTTGACTGTCACGTTGAAATAGTCCGCCAGGTGCTTGCTGTTACTGTGCCGATAGGACATCAGCCCATTCTTTAAGTCAGACTGGGTGAATGACTCCACCTTTGTTCCATTGCGGTAAAGAACTCCATACTTGGGAGGCTCATCCAACTGGAACATGACCTCCTGGTCATCCCTGATATCTAAATTTGAAACAACACTAAAATTGCTGGTGGATAAGGTCACTGATTGTCCCTTCTGAACCAACAGGCCAGTGTTATTGCCAACCTTCAAGAAAGGGTCATGTGCACTGATGTCTAAAAGGCTTGATACAAAATGTTTTCCATCCGAGACAAAAAGCACAAATCTACCAGTGCTCACGCCTTTGTGAATAAACAACACACGCTTTTCTTCCAAATCCTTCTGTCGGAACTGGAACAGTCGATGAGTAGTGTCATTAACCAGCACTAGGTCTCCCATTGGGATTCCCCGTCGGGTGTAAATCAACTCGCCATCATCATAGTCAGAGTCGGCATCATGGTAACACAGATCCTCTATTGTCAGTAACTTCTGTCTGTCCCTTACTACATGGAAAACTTTATCAATAACACGAACCGGCTTTTGGTCATTCACTAGCTGAACAGACAAGTTGAAGGTTCCTTCTTTGGAACCAATTTCATCCTCAGCAATAGAGGATTTGAACCCTTGGCTTGTGGAGGCTATGAAAGTGAACTCATCTTGAGTTGTTTCACTGTCATCGTGGATGTACATTATTCGTTCCTCTAGTATGTCTTGATTACTAAAGGTTAAGATTTTGTCATAGCTAGCATTGGAGTTTGACTGACTTATTCGAGCTAGCTTTCCATGTTTGGGGCTGCGTATGACTGTGTAGAACATGTCTTTTGTACTCAAAGTTTCTGCAAACAGCTCATCTTTAGTAATAAGTTTACTTTCTCCCTCCTGAAGTAGGAGTCCTTCATTTCTCATGAACACACTGTTAACATCAGCTTTAATGGAGAACTGGAAATCATAATTTTGTGACTGAGCGTGTTTGGAAACCAGCTGAAATTTGAACCTGTCTGTTGTATCTTCATAAGGTCTGTCAACTAGCTCGTAATGTACTCTTAGTAGTGTTACATCTTTTTGGCTAAAGGTGGAGTTCTTCTTCAAGACTGTGGTGTCGAGCAGGAGTCTCCCTTTCTTTGGAGTGGTGAGGACCCGGAAATAAAGGTCCTCCTCTGGAAGCACCACACCTTCAGCTGTGGCAAAAAAATATTCTGAGTTCAGTGTCACTTTTCTAATTTTATCCAAGGCCATCACAACATTCCTCAGCAGGTAGTACTTCACCCACTTCACAGTGATTGGGAAGAGTATTTCAGTAGTTGCCCTTGCAGCCACGTTAACTTTACACTTGAAATAGTCAGTGGCATTGGAGGTCTGGATGTCTTGAAAAGTGCTAACGTACCTCAACCGCTCTTTTTCTAGAAGCCTTTGTGAAAACGAATCAGTGGGTCTCCATTCACCACTTGAGTGAAGTCTCTGGAGTTCTCCATACTGTGGGGGTTCAATAATATCATACCGGATGTCAACAACTTGTTTCACAGCATTGGTTTGAACTGCCAACTGCTTCGCGCCAATTATAGCTGTCTCTCCTTGAATTATCTCAAGGCCAGTGTTGTTGGCAATCTTATATTCCAATGCTACAGCCATGACCCTTAAAACCACAGTGTTGCTCACTTTTTCCCCATCGCTGACTCTAAGAACTATCCTTGAGTTTCGAACCCCTGTGTGAACATAGTACACCCTCAGTTCCTCCAAGTCAACATATGAAAAGGAGGTCACTGCCTTGCCAGGGTTGCTTTCAATTTCTAAATATCCTGCATCAGCATTCAGGTTCCCAAGCACAAAGAAGACAAGGTTGGTATGATTGCTGTCAATGTCCGTGGCCTTCAAAACATCTGTCGTGAGACGTTTTTTTGAATTCTCCAACAACACGAAGAGATTTCCTTCAGGGAGACTCAATTCAGGGGCGTCGTTGGTTGGTGTCACAGAAATATTGTAGCGGTACAATTTGTTGTCTTTCAGATAATCAGGAACTTGCTTTCTGCTACTACAGAAAATTGAAAACATGAAGAAGTCATCTGGTTCCTCAGAGCCTCCATGGATGTACATCACTCGCCCGTGCCAAAGGTCCAGCATACTGAAGGTGTATTCCTCTTGGTCCTGATCAACATCAAGCCTGATCTGACCTCGAACTGGTTGCTCTCGAATTCTGAAAATAATTTGAGACTGTCGAATGCCAAGCTTCTTGAAGTCCAAGAGAACCTTTATGTGTTTGGCATCAAGAGATGCTCGACCGCCCTCCTGGACAACAAGGTTTTTTAGCTGCACAAAACTTGAGCCGTACCTTCTGTCCAAGCCCCTTGCAAGGGTGGACATGTGAAGCGATGGTGTTGGCGTCACCAAGTGGAATATGGATCCCAGAGCACTTGTTGGACTCACAGTTGTTGAGGGTTCTGGTTCTTTCTCTGGCTCACAGCCAACTGAGATATCTTTGGTGACTACAGCACTAGAGAGACTCATTTTAACTCTGTTAACTTCAATGTTCTTTAAACATCCTTTGAAGGAACCTCCTCTGACACGCTTTCCAGACACAGAGATGAGTCCCACCTTTCTGGCTTCTGATCTGGTACTGTCATCAATACCTCCAACAAAAAGATAACCTTTAGGCTGAGGCCCCTTGGAGCGAGAGCCAATGCTGGTTTTAACCATCTCTCCATCAACAGTTAGCTCGAGGCTTTTGGAATTGAAATGCAACCTGACGGAGTGCCACTTCCTGTCATTGATGAATGTGAGCGAACGAAGATCAGATTTGGTTCCACCTTTCCCAACAATGGCCACTGGCAAACCTTCCTGGATCTCCAGAGCCACAAAATCTCCCTCTCTTGCTGAACTGTACAGAATAATTCCCTCCTTAGCTGAAGTGTGTACAACACACTCAAATACAGTTTCCTGCTGGGTACTCCAGGTTGGAAGAGAAATGTAAGCCCGAGAGCTAAAGAAGCTGATAGGGTCTTCCTCAGTGGCAAAGAACTGCGGACTGCAGCCTAACGAAACTTCATGGATGGTCTTGAATCCACTATATGGCCTCAGCGATGACAGCAAGTCATGTTGGTTAAACACCACCTCGTCCATGCAGCCTCGGAAGCCGATCAGGTCTCTGGGTAGATAAAGTCTGTCCAGGCCCCCTGAGCCTCCAACAAAGAGACCATCTAAAATGTTGAGATTGTGATGGGAACCTGTCATCTTCGCACTTGTGTGAGAATTTCTGTCAACAGTCAGAGTGACATTGAGGTGTACATGGTGGACCTCCACAGAGTGCCAGGCCAGATCATTGAGTTGGGTGCCTCGCTCTGATTCTAACACTTGCTCCCCCGATCCAAGGTCCAGTTTAAGCTACAAGAAGAAATAAAACATGAAAATTTGTTATATTATAGACATGTAAGACAAAAGCAAAAAGTCTTCAAAACAGTATTTCTGTTTGTCAATTTAAAATAGATATTTTTTGATTGTTCCACATTAAACATGGTAACACTGTTAGACATGGTAGTGGTATAGTTCTAGGAATGGCAGAGTTGGTCTTTAGGTCCACCACTTGGGTCCAACTACTTCACTTTAAGAAGTATTTGATGCACTTCCATGATATTTTAGTACCCTCATTTAAGGTCACCAAAGTCAGGAAACATTCTGACTTTGGTGAAGCCCCATGACCTACAGTGACATTGCTTAAGTATTGCATGGATTACATGAATTAATACAGACAATGCAGTGCCAAGAGCATTAAGCTTTTTTGGATCCTACTCTGAACATCCACAAACTTTACTGGGTGCTATAAAACAGGTCTAAGTTTTCACCAATCCTTATATATGGCTCAAAATCTAGTTGATGGATTAATGCATTTTGTAGAGTGTTGGTTGTAAGAGGATAAAACATGATCATTTTGATACCTTGACTTCTCCTCTAGCACCTTTTTGAGGGTGACTTTTGCAGTTTTGAATTAAGCGTCTCAACACCTATTTGATAGAATGTAAGTAGATGTTCATTAAATAGGTTTAGTGAAACCTTACATTTTCATCTAGAGTTGCTATTATCAGGTCATCCAAAGCAAGATTCTTAAAATATTTTAGTTGTATCACATAAATAATTGTTTTCTATGACCTCTGATATAATGACTTGCTAGAATTAAATGATTACCTGTAATTAATGTAACACCTGGAAAGGGAAACACAGGATTTAGACTGCTTACTTTCCAGGATGTCACCTGTTCTTCTAACAATGATCTTTGCCTGTGATTTAAAGCAGGAAGAGCACTATTATCTCCTTGCCTTCAGCTATGTCCTTAGAGCATCATGTCACCATCTCAAACTAGAGCAGCATTCAGATGACGTGCTTGTCAAGGCTTGCTGCTGAGTCGCTGCTATCCATGCACGGGTTTCCGGGGAGCGATGCTCATGTCTGACTCACATGGAATGAGACCCCAAGCCCGAGGAAAACTCGTGTGAGTGAACAAAAAAATTTAAAATGGTGATGAGTGCCAGTTTAAAGAACGGGGACGAGCAGTTCACTCCTTGTGCTCACTGAAGTACAACAATGCAACACAGTTGTCAGTGTGATTCATTCCCAGCAGCAAAAGTCTAACACAAATAGAAGCTTAGTCACAAGGATTCCTTGGGTCTGAAGCACAAAAGCTATAATGCATATCTCAGGAGTTCCTGTGTTTCCGGTGAATGTGTCTGCATATTAAAAAAGGCTGCCGACAGTACATCTGTCCATTCTGTATGCTGATTTGGCCGAGGAGCTGCTTCCACGATGCTTTAGAAGCAGTATTGAAGGGCCAAATGTATTTAAACCTAAATCCACCGAGCAAGGCTTCTGTCGTCGGCTAAAAATAGAGTGGCCAGCTTGGGACACAGACCCACTCTAAATTTTCAAACTAAAAATTCTAATAAAATCTGGAAAAAATCTCCAGAAGTGTGTATTGCATGTTATATTATTTTCTATTAAATCTAGAGCCAGAAAATTATTGTTTTGATTTTTTCTTTGACATAGTAACTTTCTACAATAGAATTCACTCCTTTAAAATTTAGTAATATACATATTGTGTGAGATGTTCATTATTAAATATTACTAGCCAGCCATCTCAGGTATCCATTACAAACTGACAACAAAACTGATACATATTATTGCTTAGTAACTCTTTTTTTTAATAATTCAAATGTTGATTTTGACTTTTATTTTATAGGGAAAAGCTTGAATTGCTGATTCTAGATTCTGACTTAATTATTCAAAAGACACTGTAGTTGTGAAGCAACATCGTGATATTGCACCAAGAAATAATGGAAAATTAATTTGTTCATCTATTCAACAATCAAATGGCTACAGAAAGAAAACCTTCTTTATGTTGTATCTTCTCAAATGGGAGAGTTTGTTTTTGTGTTTGACACATCAAGAGCTTTAAAGATGACAGCCTCACAATACATTATATTCATGTGTTACTACACCAGACCAGATAGTTTAATAGTTTTTGATGATAAAATAAATGCATAAAATTATTGGGCGGCGGTGGTAATAGATAGATGTGTGTAGATCTGTGATCGAATGTTAATCAACTGGTTAGAATGAATGACCTTTCAATAATCCAACCCTCATTCAAACACAATAAGATCCACAGATCTAACTGCACTCATAATGTCTAAAATGTCTAAATTATATTGTGACAAGAAGTGACTAGTATGCAGCAACACTGAGCTAACACCATGCAGGCTTGTCTGCTTGGGTTACTGTGTGGAGAGACTGACACTGTCAGCGGAGATGGAGCCATAGCTTACGGTGGCCACTGTTCTCATGTCGAGTGTGTGCGCATGTAGTCGAGCACAAAGTGTGTGTTTTCTATGCATGTACACATGTGCGTGCATGTGTGCGCTCGTATATGCTTGAACACATATGCTCTTGCGTTGGGGCCATGGATGTACCCACCTGCAGGCGACCAGCATGGAGCTCTAGTAGGAAGTAGTTGGTCTGGCCAGCGGCGAGAAACAGCAGGCCATTGGTGCTGGAGGTTCGGAAGCGAATTCGGAGCACGTTATGGTCGGACGACTCTGACGCCTTGAGCTGTACAAAGCCGTCGCCATAGAAAGAAGCTGTAAAAGAGACATTAAAGAGAGGAATTTAACAGGGAAAAAAATATATGGGGAATTAATGCGATGGTGAATAGATTCGAATGTGGTGTTCGCTGTTTACTTTTACAGGAAACATCACAAATAATTCAAACCGAGGTCAGTATGAGAGAGAAATGGAAGAGAAAGTACAGTAGCAGTGACTACAGCAAACATAGAGCAAGTCAAGTCAAGCATTGTGGTCTTAATATAGCCAACATGTGACATTTAGATATACCAGAAAGGCTAATTATCATCCTGGTTGTTCTTTATAAGTGGAGCAGAGTCTCACACACACACACAGACACACACACAGTGCACAAATTATACCTCACCTGATTTTAAAGAATGCTTGTAAGGTTCATTGTATGTGTTGAGTTTAGCCTTCACGGTGGGCCACCTGTGTTTGTACTATACGTGCTCGAACATAACGATTTACAAGAAGAGTACAATTATTATAGATTTAAAAGCTTTACATATGGAGTAATAACCACCTGAAAGCTGTACATTGTGACAGAATTGCAGGTTTGTGTATCTGCTCGAGAAAGTTGTTCATGGACCGTCCAAAACTGTGGGAACGACACATGTGAGTTTTAAAGGTATTCGACTATAGCGCCACAACAGAAGTATACAAAGTGAGGCGGTGGATGTGGAGGAGGCTCGGAGGGAGTCAGACATGTTTGGGCCTGCCCTGCCCTGACAGGAACCTTCAACCTGAACATGAAAGGCTCTGACGTCCCCACATTGTCTGTGGCCCCATGTTCCAGAAACAGCGTGGCGGACGGACCCAGCTGTTTCTTCTACCTCACCTCCCTGCCATTTCACATCACCCTGTAATCTGGGCTAACATGCTCTGAAGCGTTCTCATTTGAGCCTCCATGCCCAGGCACCACCAGTTCAGTTTTTAATGAGCTCCAGAGTCCCACGCATATTCAAAGGTTAACAAACATCTTCGCCTCTGTGAAGAAACAAGCCCATTCCTCATCTGATTTATCTGCAGTTCCTGACCCACGGCCATGAGCAGCCCACTGCTAATGGGCCTGAGTGACTCACTGGGGAAGCTAGATAATCTGATTGCGCGTTCATTCAGTGTTTTTACCCTTAAAAGGGTTAATGTGCTAATGGGGAGTTTGCTTGACCGGATTCAAACTGTATGCGTTGTGCAGCAGCATAATTGGGCACAATTAGTTCAGTAAAGCATGTGAATGAGTCCTTTAGGTGTATCAATATATAGCAATCAATCAACAAGAGCTGTTAGCGGTGAAACAAAAAAACACAATACAAATCAACCCGAGTGAATAGCATGTAATGGTATGGCTCCTCTGGCAACACATATACGAACCCAATGTGACCATTTAGTTTTTGGTTCATATGTCAGCATCCCACTGATCTCGACTCCCAGGACCTACTAACAATCAAGTGTTGAATCTGTTGTAGGGCTGTAACTGTTCACTGTTTTCTGGTCTGTAATAAATAAATACCGTATTTTCTGGACTATTGAGTGCACCTGTCTATAAGCCGCTATTGAATTTATTCAAACAGTTTCATGTGGTCCACTCTGACTGGGTCTGATGTGACGAGGCTAAATGTATCGGCGGCACGGAGCTTGCTAGTGCTTCGTGCCGCCGATACATGAGCCACACCGGTGTTTAAGCCGCAGGGTTTAAAGCGTAGGAAAAAAGTAGCCGCTTATAGTCCGGACAATACGGTACTTAAGATCATCTGTGGTGGTGAAGATTCAAATGAATATTGAAGCTTACAGTTAATACTGTGGTAAATCATTATAGAGAATATATTATTATTATTACACTCATGTTTACATGTAAACAGTGACACTTAAAATCATTATGGTATATACATATACATGCATCATATTGTGACCCCATCTGAAAAAAGGAGTGAATTGGCTTCTATGGTCTTGTTTCAGATAGATTTTATTGAAATTAATAACAAAAAACTCGAGCTAATTTAAAAAAATAAATAAATACAAACTTATTTTTAAACCTGTGGATTTACCTGTGGCTGAGAACCATCTAAAATGTTATCTATAATAAATCGTTTGATACTTTAACTACACTTAAACGCATTTTATTACATTGTGGTGACAAAAAACTCTTTTCACCACTGTAGTGCAGTTATTCTCATTCATATATGATTTCAAAGATTCAGATTCACTTCTATTATTTGCGAAAACATGCTCATAAATGAACGTGCCATACATTTATCTGCTGTTATCATTCACCTCTTTCCTTCTCCTCCTCTTCTTGTACTTTTTCAGGTAGAGCTACATACAGGTGTGAAGGTGAAAAACCACACAGACTGCCACTGCAGCACCTGCTATTTTCATAAGATATGAACGATGGAGACTGGAGACCACAGCATATTGTTTTCCTGTCAGTGTGTAAAATCTTCTCTGTCCTCTGTTTCAAAAATCATCTTCATGTGTTGCCAGATCATATTTTTGTAGTGATTCCATGTGATATGTAATGTGCCCGACACTGTTGCATTTATAAATGTGTTTGAATAATTGTGGCTTTAAAGGCAACATGTTCATTAGAGTAATATACAATAAAATCCATGCATTCAGGTGTCTGTGTATTTTTTTTTAATCTTCATCATAAGTGGCTTTGTCTGTAAATTGATTTAATACAAAGAAGAGTTACACACATCACAGAGGCAAAGTGAAAACTGACTTAAAAGTTGATTACATGCTTATACTGCTATGGATTTGTGTGTGTGAGACTGGTGGGTGCTATGTTTTATATTACAATAATTTTTTAAAAGTTAAATAAAATAAAATGTAGATTAATGTAATGTAGATAAACATATGTCAAGCAGGACAAATACAAAGTAACAGTATTTGAACAAAGAAAACACAGTAGAGTCTATGATATACAGAATAAATATAATGTTTTTAACAGTATATTACACTGTAATAGCTTATTAAATATTGCACTTTTTAAAAACAGCATTTTACATTTGTACAAGTCTGTGTTGCCTGTGCATGTGTTGTTGGGTGTGGTGAAGATGTTGTGTTGTAAGTCATTTGTTCAGGAGTGTCATGGCCTGAGGGAATAAACTTTCTGAATCAAGTAGCTAATAAATTCCATCTACTGAAGATGATTTGTGTTTTGATCAAAAGCTCCAGGACAGGTCCACATTTATTTGAGTTATTCTAAAACTAATTTCAAATAATATTTTCAGGATGTGTCGATAGAGATATGGAGAAATGCTTTTGTTTATATTTAAAGCCATTTTCAAGATGTCACCATTAACTGTGGCCCACACTCTTTAGTAATTCATATTTTATCATCACTCTTTTAAAAATGTTTTGTGTTCTTCATAATTTAAAAACATGATCAGAACACTTGAAGCCACCTACAGAGGAACTGGTGGTTTTGTGCCAGGAGTTAGTGAACATCTGTGCTGCTGAAGTGTGAGGATGACCCAGAGATGAACTTTTAATGATCCTGGAGGGCCAAGAAAACAATACAAAACCAAAAATACAAAGTCATCTCTACCTATTATCTTTGTCTGTATTGTACACCATACAGAATTTTAACCATTGTACAAGAGTAATGCAAAATTTTCACTGGCACGCATCACTGGAGTAACACATCTTGGTGATAATTCAGCATCGCTCTTTTGAAGTTTTTTCTTTTCTTCATACACTCAATGCCACAAGGGTTAGTTCATGAACATATGTCCTGCTGAGGTGTCCCTGAGCAAATCACACTGAGTCAGGCCTGTGATGAGGATTCTCCATCATCCAGGTCAGGGTTGTCCACGTAGAGTTGAGTCGGGGGCAACTGGATTACACATGTACGGCTTCCCATCCAAGAGAAGTGAGGAAGCTCCATGGTCCCCCAAACTAAAAGATCTGTCTTCATCGTGGTCTTGAGGACTGTGTGTCTAGAGGTCAAGCTCACCTGCAGTCTCTGTGTGAGTACTGGCCACCACCCAGATCAATGAGTGTGGAGATGAGCTGATGGGCAAACATCTGAGGTGCGGCCTGTGTGCACACTGTGATTCATTTATTTATTTATTTTTGCTACTGTAAGGTCGTAGATGCTTTGTTGACACCGGGGTGTGTATGTGGAGCACACAGTGTGCTTTTCCCCTCCCCCTGCGTGCGCGTGCGTGTGCGAGTCTGGCAGCGTAACATCTGTGCGTACGCGGTCGTGATTGTTGTGAAGATGGCGGAGGGGGAGACAGAGAAGGAATATGACACACGGAAAGCCATCGAGGAGCTCCGAGAGCGGTTCCAGGGTCTGACCACAGCTTTGAAAGAGAGTTCGCGGTCTCCGCTGGAAGCCTCCCTGCATTTCTGCCAGGAGTTCTGCCAGGTTAGCCCGTTATCCCGCTGCTCATCCCGGGCAGCCTGCAGCCCCTCTGGCTTCCTGGCCGAGGATGCGCGTCTACGTTTGCTACAACAATGTAGCTAAAGGGGGCTAGCTGCCTTGCTAGCTGCCTGGCATTTCCAAGATGGGGAAAAAAACTCCCCGGTGGTTTTCAGCCATTCTCTCACCAACGTGTACCCGTGGCATGCACTTATTTGCAAAGTCCGACTATTCACGCGGCGAGAAGTCACGCGAACGTGCGCCCGCCGTGCATGTATTACTCGTATTTTCCAGGCCAGATAGCTAATAGCAGATGAATGTTGCTAGCTGGTATGCAGGGTCCCCCCCTGTCCTGTGCAGTGGTCATGCTGTGCAAAAAATGGATAGCTACGTTAGCGAGATTTTCCTGGGCGATTGCATTGATGTGCACTCAAATACACACTTGTACACGCCGTGGAAAATATGGTTTTAACGCTACAACGCTGCATCTGCACGCTCGGGGAGGTTTTAGCTTGGTGTAGAATTGGGTTACTTTGGTGAAGCTTGTTTTTATTGTACGGAAAGAGCAATGCAATTTTTTTTCTCCAAGGGTGCTAGCACGGGCCTTTCGTACTAATTAATCCAGCTAACCACATCACCGAGGATGGTAGTTATGGTGTTATAAGCAGCACCGGTAAAAGATGGTGAAGTGATGTCGGTGGTAAAGCAGCCGATGTGTCTGCAGCTGCCTCCACACAGGGATTTGAAGGGGAAAGTGTGGCAGTGGTCACTGACTCCATTACACATCATGCTCATTAATTAGCCCTGACCACGTAAATATAACGCGATGGCTCCGTTTACCTGCGATGCAGCACAGGTTGTTACCATCACACTGGTGTCAGATTTTAGTGGGGTTTTCTGTTTCAGTGAGATCGAGGGTGAGGAATTCATTCAGCTTTAAAGTTATTATAGAAAAAAAGGGGGACGAGTCTCGGGCTGTGTGCTGTGCTAGTGTGCAGATAGGAGATTGTTTCCAAGTGTGCTGCTGCAACAATAATGCTGGATGGGATGGATCTTTTTATATAGTGTGTAATTAAGAAATTGTGCATTATTATTATTATTGCATTACTTTGGTGGTTTGCTTTTTTGTGCTTCTACACAATGTTTAATCTCACTGTATCTATTGATCCAAATACTGTTTTAAAAATCTGATCGTTTCTGATCATGTAACATTTGTATCTCAGTCTTAAAATGAACTGTGAACAACATAAGTAATATATATCAATAAAAGAGCACAAAAAGGGATTGTATTTTTTTCTTACTATATATATATATATTGTATCTTTCACCAATACATTTAATGAAGCGCAAACACTTATATGTAATGCCTTTATGTAATATTACCTATAAAACTGGTAGTAGAAAATAAATCTTTAACTGTATTTAGCAAATTATCCAAGTGAGGATGTAACTAATTTATTTTCATTATTGGAAAATTTGCTAAATAGTTTTTCAAATTATGTACTTTAATTGTAAAAATGGCTCTGAGTAAAAATGTTAATTTACCCACACCCACTTATCAACCTGGAGACATTCAGTTTAACATTAAATAGAGAAAAGCAACTAATCTTCACATCTGCTTTGTAACATTAACTATTAATTTAAAGCAAAAATATATAAGATGCATACACACAGTAGTTTTTTCTGTGTTTTTACAAACATGTTTTTATTTTTGCATCTTGTTTTTAACACTTTATTCTTCATACTTGGTTCTAACCTGAGTATTTGTGTGTTTTTCTCAGGTCCTCGTTGAACATGCCAGCCGTTGGAAAACGGACGAGGATCCACTTCCCTTGCTGGAGGTTTATACTGTGGCCATCCTCAGCTTTGCTAAGTCCGCCTCCTGTCTCTCCTCCGAATGTGAAAACGTACCACTCCTACTTGAAAAGTTAGCACTGTGAGTAGAAACTCTGAAATGGGTGATTTTTTCCTTTCTTTCAGTACCTCTTTTATTAACTTTGCCTCTAATGTGTGTTACTTGTTAATGATACAAATGTAACAGTCAAAATATTTATTGGTTCGTTACAAGGTTAAAGTAGCAACAAATGGTCCACACTGAGTTTTGAATGTGGAAATTTGGACAGACAGACAGTATTTGACAATAAAATTCAATAACACACCTACATACCAGAGGAAAGTTATTATATAAAAAGTTTATGAATACTCTATAGTCAGTTTACAGGAGCCACTCACAGCTATTTGTACAATGTACTCTCACTAAGGCAAAGTCCTTGAGGCTGTAAAGCAGAATAGAAATGTAGGGACCTCTTGGGTGATGACATATTTGGGATGAGCCACAACGTATGCTGTGCACATGACGGCACAGCAAATACACAAAATGAAGGGTGATTATTGAAGTCAAGGATGTAACCTAATTATTTATTGTTATTCTTATTTACATTATTATTGTTGTCATTATTCCCATATAGAAAACAACTTTTTATTAACATCTAAACACAAAGCTACACTGATGGATGTCACTCCGTCTATCCACTGATAATTTATCACTTGCCTTTTCCCCGTTCACTATCCCGAATGTATTTCCAAAATGCCACACTGGCTTTATAGCAGCACACTCCATAAATAGTTATTTTTGTATGGCTACCCCTATTTTGTGGGGTGTGTGCACATCCTTGACCTAAATCTGGCTTTAACAAATGGCTGTGTTGGTTTCACAGGAGCTGTGCGGAGCTGCTGCTCTTACTGCCCCAGCATGTCCCTGGTGCCTTATGGGAGGAGTTTCAGTCCTCCATGAAGGTCAGTATCCCCGGGGCTATTAGGATTTTTTTTTTTCTTTAACCGAGGCTTATCTTTGCAGTGATAAGCTATGAAAAGTTGTTAGAATTAGACTGCTCTCGTTTTAGCACAGCATTGATGTAGTAAAGCATGTGGGCTGAAATGTGAGGGGTCTGTTGGTTCTTTACAACTTCTTCCTTTTGGCTTCTGTGATGAGGATTTCATGACTTACTGAAGTTTTAGTAATTCAGCAATTACAAATTTCTTTGTCGTCCGTTGCAGTTGGCACACAGCCTTTTGCAAGAAAGTGGGAGCACACAGCTCTGTCTGCTTTCGGTTCTCGCGCAGCAGGACGGTGTCTGGGCCAACACCACGTTAAGCAGCATTTTGTCCAATCAGATTCCTCAAACTGAGAAAGGTTAGTCCTCTCTCCTTTTTCTGTTACATTGGTTCGAAGACGCACCACACTAACCTATACAGCAAAATAACTGTCATCTGTCTTGTCTCTCTGTTCCTTAGTCCACGAGTTTCTGGAGCTGGAAGGTCCCACGCTTGTTAACATGCGGATAAAGCACCTTATCAAAGTGGACAGTGTAGATAAAGCCGCAGTCCTCGCAAAGATGTGCTCAGAGTATCCGGGATATGAAGGAAAAGGGAACTTCAAACAGACCTACTTGCTTTGCATCTGCATGACAAAAAGTCAGGAGCAGCTAATGGAAGAGGTAATTTAAAAATCTAAGTTCCTTATTGTTTATTATTCATTCATTAACCGTGCATTTTAACATTTGTGCCTTTGAGGAACTGATCAATAGTTTAATATTTCAGCAAATGAGCAAACCTGAATTGAGGTTATTTTTAGGTTTTTTATTGTAACATACTGTTGACATCAAAATCTAATTATATGTTAAAACCTGTGCTCAGAGTGACCAGTATTCATTGCATTTCATTTAAATTGACAGCTCCTTCCGATTTCTTGCTTTCTCTCTGCCAGATTGCATCAATAGACTGTAAAGATGCTCTTGAAATGATCTGCAACTTGGAGTCGGACGGAGATGAGAAAGGAGCTCTCTGCTTGTGCACTGCCTTTCTCAAGCGACAGCTTCTCCAAGGAGATGTTTATTGTGCCTGGTGAGTGTTGTTGTTTGTTTCAGTCAAATACAAGAACACACAGAAAGCTAATAGGGGGGACAACAAGTGCTTTTTCAATTGACTTTTACTCAAACTGGAGCATTAAGAGCTTGTCATGGAGCAGTTTTGCAGATTTGTGAATTTAAAAAAAAAAAAAGACATCTTTAGTCACCTGAGTGCAGATATGTCAGGTGTAAATTAATGAAAATATGAATTACTCCCGGTTTTGGATCCATGACTGCTTTGTGTCAGCCGCTGTGTAATGTGAACTGATGTATTATGGTAATCTGTGTCTTTTGTAGTTTTAATTTCAAAGTCCTAAACCGTGCTTTTGGTGAACTTTTCCAGGGAACTCACATTATTCTGGAGTAAACTACTCATGCGTTTAGAGTCGTCTGCTGATTCATTTCTTGGCCACAGCAAAGAGATGGCTCTTCTCTGCAGAAGTGTCTGCCACATTCTGTTTCTCATCAAAGTAATCCAAAATGAGGTAAGAGAAATAGTCAACGCATTTGTAGCTAATACAAGAACTTTGACTGTACAATTCACACCAACAATGACTCAAAGGATACTGTATCTATTAGCAGGGCCCTAAAATAAATTATATATTTTTTATTCCCTTAGGTTGGAGAGGTGGGGCTTCCAGTGTGCGTAGAAATGTGCATTCAAGCTCTGAAAATGACCTCCAGTGACCATAAAGACAGCAAGTCTACCATCTGCAAGACTATTTACTGCCTCTTGCCAACTGATCTAGAGGTTAAACGTGCATGCCAGCTGACCGAGTTCCTCCTCCAGCCTACTGTTGACTCGTATTATGCTGTGGAGTCACTGTACAACGAACCCGACCAAAAGCCTGAGGAGGACGGGAGTCTACCAGTGCCCAATTCTTTACGCTGCGAGTTACTGCTGGCCTTGAAGACACAGTGGCCTTTTGATCCAGAGTTCTGGGACTGGAAAACACTGAAACGCAACTGCTTGGCACTGATGGGCGAAGAGGCAGCTATTGTGTCATCTATTGACACACTCAATGACACAGATGAACAGGAGGTGGAAAGTGCACTTGGCAAACTTCCTGAATACAGAGACCTGGAGGATTTTCTGCTAACCACTACAAATGAACTCAATGAAATCACAGATGAAAGAGAAAAAAACAGAGAGGCTAAAAAACTTCGGGAGCAGGGTTTTGTGTCCGCACGGTTCAGAAATTGGCGAGCCTACATGCAGTATTGTGTTTTGTGTGACAAGGAGTTTTTGGGTCACAGAATTGTTCGCCACGCTCAGAAGCATTTCAAAGATGGAGTGTATCTTTGTCCAATATGTGCTGACAGTTTTGAAAGTAGGGAGGTTTTAGAACCACACGTAGCATCACATGTGAAGCAGTCCTGCAAAGAGAGACTAGCTGCAATGAAAGCTGCAAGAAAGGTAACCAAACCACCTCAGTCCCCTAAAAGTCCATCAAAAATTTCAAAGGTTGCTGCCAAGACTAATATAAGCCCTGTTAAAGTTGAACCTCCAATTGGTGAGCATTTGGCGCCCCCCGTTAAGATCGAACAAACCACATCTGACCCGCAGATAAGTCAAGACTGTTTCTGTCCTGTTAAAAACTGTTCTAAAGCTTTCAAGTTTTTCCGTAACCTCATGGCTCATGTCAGATCTCACAAGGACGACGAAGAGGCCATGAGGTTCTTAGAAATACAAAAACAGAAAGTGGTGTGCCAGTATTGCAGAAGGCAGTTTGTTAATGTTAGACATCTTAATGATCACTTGCAGATGCACTGTGGCAGCAAACCATATATCTGCATACAGCTGGATTGCAAGGCCAACTTTAATTCCAATTCTGAGCTTCTCATGCATAGAAAAACACACCCAGAGTTTAAAGCCCAGTGCATGTTTCCAAACTGTGGCCAAGTTTTCAGTGAGGCCTACCTGTTGTACGACCACGAGGCTCAGCATTACCTTACCTACACTTGCCAAACAGACAACTGTGGTAAAATATTTTACTCACAGTCTCAGTTCTTGTCTCACCAGGAGAATCATTGTACAAATGATGCAGTAAACAGTTTTCCCGTCACAGATCAAAACCCCCTTGCTGCTGCTGCTGCTGCTGCAGCAAAAGTCGAGCCCCCACATGTGGACACCCCGAGCAAAGAAGACGCATGTTCTGCTGTTGTTTCCATCGAAAGGATTAACACAAACACTGACATGACGGAAGCATCAAACGAAAATGCATCACCATGCACATCGCCAGAGATCGCTAAAGAGTACGGTCCCCTGAAAGTGAAACATTCGATTGAAAGTATGCTGAATTCAGAAGGAGTTTGTGAACTGAAAGAACCAGAGAAAAGCTACACTCCGCTGGCCAACCCCACTCCAGCACCAACTGATGTGACTCTACCACCGGAAGCTCCACATGCACAGCATCATGTGGCCGGGCAAGGTAATGTTACTCCAGTGCCGACTCTTCCCTGTGCACCAAATCCTGCGACAAGTCATCAAGAAGTCAGGCATAATAATGTACAGGGCAATGACTTCCAGAAAGTGACGCCACAAATAATTTCTCCAAGTCAAATCAAGACTGAAATTCCTTCTTCTCTGCAAGGATATCCTTCCAGCACCCCTGCTGTTTCTGCTGGCAGTGAAGAGAACCTGCATTGCTGTCCCTATAATGACTGTACAAGGGCATACAGTACAAACAAAAGTCTGTCTCGGCATGTGAAGAAGCAACATCCTGAAATATTTGAGGATTGGAAATTGGCAAAGAAATACAACAAAGTGGCCAAAATAACAGCAAAAAAGGCTCCCAGTGGACCAGTGTCACCAAGTCAGTGTCAGAACCTGGGGAATAGGCCGCCAAATCAGCCAGGGGTACTATGCAACAAACCTGGGATGCAGCAAATGGATTACCCAATTGGATGCTCAACCTCACCTGCCCAGTGTTATCATGGATCAATGGAGCCTGTGCCTATCACTCCAATGGTGAACCCCACATTGTATCCACCTTGGGGAAACTCAAACAATCCCAGTGGAATGATGCAGTCAGACATGTCTCAGCAATGGTCATCGCCTCCTATGAATAACTGCTATCCAGATGCCTTTAACGTCAATCCAGAGTACCCCTCCCGCAGCTATCCTCAGTGGCAAGCAGACCCTTATCAAACTACATCGTCTCTCCAGTCTGATAGAGATCATCCAATGGCAGCTATACATGGCCCCTCTGTGTCCCATGCTCCTTCAGATTCAAGTTTGATGTCTCAGTATGTGTCCAGTTCTCTAATGCTTGACAATGCAGGGCAAATGCATAATGGAGGACATCAGTATGGACTTATGCATCCTGAAGGTACTGGAGACGCTGTTGATGTGAGAAAAAGCAGTGCAAGTATGACGGGACAGCTGGATAATGGAAACAGTATCTCAACAATCGACAGCCTCCCCGAAGGAAGTTACCACACTCCTTATGCACAGAGTGAAAACTCCTGTCTTACCCAGTGCTCATCCGTTGATGTTCCCATGAAATGTCTGAGCCCAGAGGCTCAAGTTCCTTTAAAAGCTTCAAATGAAATCATCAAAACAGAAGATATGTCAACTCCTGGTTATGAACAGATGGATAACTCTGTGGATGGCATGCTCAGCCCACAGAGTGTCATGCAAGCAGAATTTTCCTATGATGAGGAGTGTCCTAATGCTGACTGTGAGGCTAACCCGTCAGATGAAAAGGGCGGTGACCCCGAGTTGCAGAAAGGAAAACGCAGCAGGTTGAGCAAGCGTACCAAATGGCCAGCAATCATCAAGGATGGCAAAGTCATCTGCAGGAGATGTTTCAGAGAGTTCACAAGTACCAAATCTCTTGGTGGTCACTTATCGAAACGTTCACAGTGCAGACCTGTAGATGAAATTGACCTAACAGCAGATCTGCCAACATCTTTTCTCGACTTCCTCAATGACCCTCATGTTCCTGATACTAATGGAGCAATATACAACATGCCAAATGGTGATTTCTCACAGGAATCTTGTAGCTTGACCACTTTGACCTCACCTATGGTGTTGAAACAGGAGCCCCAGACTACAAATATAATGGACTACTCAGACTCCTTCTCAGTTTCCACTGAAAACCAGCAAGAGAAGTCTGCAGAGTTGGCTAATCCAACCCTCGCTCCACCTTATCAGGAGGATCACCTGATGGAAATTTCACATGCATTTCAAAGGTTAGATTTGATAGAGGCAGCACAAGAAAAGATGCGAAGTGCTATGTCTTTAGAGCAAAAGGCCAGTCATAGTGAGACAACCCCTGACATGGAAAAAAGTAAAATACTAAGTAAGAGTGATGACAAGCCCACAGAAAAGGTACCTAAACCTTTTAAATGTGACCAGGATGATTGTGAGTACTCTTTCATGACAAAGGAGGCATTATTCAAACACTTGAGTAAAATGCACGATTATTCTAATGAGATGATAGAGGAACTAAAAAGAACCCCATCCAAACTGTCACCATATCCTTGTCAGATTTGTCCAAAAACCTTCACGAGAACGACAGGACTCAGAATTCACTACGAAAAAGTTCACCGGTTGTCAAAGGCTGAAATGCAAAAGCTGAGGATCAGTGCACGAAACCGACGTGTGTTCAGACTCAACAAAGATGATGCATTGCCCAGCCGTGCAACCAGTGAAGTTAATGTCAATCGCTCAATGCAAGCTGCAGCTATAATCACTGCTATAAAACAAGAACCACTTGACATTGCAATTGCACCTCAACCAGACAATGAGAACAACCCAGACGGTCCTCACGTCACCTCAGAAGATGCAGTAAAACAGGGCTCAACCCTTGACGTATCAACTGTTACACGACTACCATCACCTCAGAACTATTTGACTGAAAAGCCGTTCGGGGAAGTGGCACCGTCAGCTGCTGAGAATGCTCCAGAGCAGTCTAGCGTGGGAGTTATAAACAGGAGTCCGGACATGAAGCTGAAAGTCAGTTTAAAAGAAAAACTGAGTCCTGTAGGCAAAGGAAAATCAGATGTGTCCACTAAAGTGAAAGACCCAAAGTCCTCTCCTGCGTCTTCGTCATCCTCTCCGGAAAAACCCAGCAGCTCCAAAAACACATCAGCAAAAGAGGAGAGGAAAGACAAACTTCAGAAAAGGTTAAGTCTCAAAATGTGTGACGCAGACAATGCCTACAGTCCGTACAGACCATATCGCTGTGTTCATGAAGGATGCACTGCGGCATTCACCATCCAGCACAATTTGATTCTCCATTACAGGGCCATGCATCAGGCATCCCTGCCCCCCAGCAAAACTGAAGCTGACACTGACACTGAAAAGGCAAGTGTTAATACTGAACCAGAGAGCAATGAGAGCATAGGAAAAGACAATGAAGTCAGGTGTCAAGTGAAAAACTGTTCAAGGGTGTTCATGGGAATCACTAGGTTAGTGCAGCACTACCTCTTACTCCACAAGTTCACCCGAGACAAAGCCACCGCCATGATGGCCACCATGACCATAGGGACTTTTAATTGTGACCGGTCAGAATGCGCTCTCCCTTTCAATTCTGTGGAAAAGTACATTGAGCACATTAAGAATTACCACAAGGAAATTGCCATCTCCGAGAGTGGCTCGGTTGATCCAACTTTCCGGTGCGAGTATGAGGGATGCGACCGTGTGTACACTACAAAATCAAACCTCCTCCGCCACCTGATCAAAAAGCATGATTATGTTTATGATCCTAAAGCAAGTGACGGAAGAAGGACTAAATCAATAGGGCTCTTCCCAGGGGTTACCAATGGGAAAGAGAATGTAGAAAACAAATTCAAAGTGAAAAAGAAAAACACTAAAAAGAAAGACGGCAAGTCCATTGAGCACTGGACTAGTTTTGGAAAGCCTACACTAAAATCTCACGAAGAGGCGTCCGCCATGTGCATCAAGAAGTCCGCCCTGCAGTACCCATGCATGATCATAGGCTGTGATGCAGTGGAACGGGCTGAAAGAAGTATATTTAAGCATTACACCACTCATGGCCTCACAGAAAGATACATTGAAGATCAGAGGAGTCAATTCATTTTCTGCAAAAAATACTCACGCGCCAGATTCAAAGATGCAAACAAATCCGAGGGCGCGTCAAGCTCGTCTTCAGAGGAGACGGAGGCAGAAGAAGGCGAAAAGCCCAGTGACCAGAAAACAGACGAGCTGGTGGAGAGAATAGGCCAAGAGGACAGCAAGCTGTCCAATGACGACAGTGCAGAATCTCAAGCTTCCACCGGGACAGAAGGAGGGACTAAAAGAGGCCGTCCCAGAAAACCTGCACATCCTACACCAGCCTGTCCGGAGAGGATGCAGACCCTTCGAAACCGTTCGACTGTTAACAGTTCAAGAGAGAACTCAAATCCTGGTACCCCTACAGCCCAAGAACAACGTGATGACGGGGTCATGCCGGGGTCTTTCAAGCCTTTAGGACTTGAAGACTCTTTTCTTAAGTTCTTGGAAACCTCAGAGTCGACCCACTCTTCCAAACGCAAACTAAACGATAAATCTAGTGCTGAGCTGCCGTCCAAAAGACAACAAACTCACAAACAGAAGTCTGCAATGAAAACTAAAGTAACTGATGAACTTAGAGGCTGTCAGAATCTCGTAGACTTCAGAAATCCCCTAAATCTCAAATCAGTGAGTAATGTAAAGATTGTCATGGATAAAACATTGTCAGACGGTGCTGATCTTTTGCTAAAGCAGCTACAAGATATGAGGCCCATAGTCATAATTAAAAGGTGGCTTTATAGCGGATCATAGCCCAACATTTTGTTTTCAACTCAATCTTACTCAGGATTTGAGAAGTTATGCTGCAGAATGGTTTGTTTGTTAATGCATCAGATTTCCAACTGTTCCAACAGTCATGGTCACAGTTAATGTTGAAATGGCCTATTTTGTACTTAAAGAAAAAATGTCTCTGATGATTTTAAGTATGTATGTTAGTTATAATAACCAGGTAATCTATAGGGCATAGATTTTAGAACATGTTTGTATTTATGCTTAGTACTGAAGATGTTTTTTTCTTTTGCTAAATGGAAACTTTTAAAGAAAACTATGTTTTTATATATCCCTATGGGATTTCAAGTTCTGTTTGTATTTATTTCATCCTTTTTCAACACTAGTAGACCTATCTGTAATATTTACATGTCTTCCACAAAGTGTTCAATAAAATGTTACTGGTTCTTTTTGTAAAATAGTGCCTGCGGATCCTGACTTGTATAGTTTATGTAGTTTGCACAGTAATAGTAATTCAATTTTAACAATGTAAAATCTTTATGGAAAATAGACATAGTGGCACCAGCTTGTTTTATCTCTTGTTCAAAGTTACTGAATTTCTGAAGAAGCATTAGAAAACTAACTTACATTTTGGGCTGAATCTGAGTTTCTTGACGATCTGCACATTTGCAGGACCTAATTTGAAAATTTGTACTCATAAAATAGCTTTTTCAATCAGTCTAGATTAAATGTGACATCTGTTTTTACTGTTTGTATCAAAGAAATCGCTTTAATCTATACAACTGAATATTTTGTATCAAGGTACTCTCAATTTAGACAACCAACAATATGTATTTATTTTATTTTTCTTTGTTGGTTTTATTTAACAGGGCTCGTGCATATTAATAAACATTGCTGTTAATGTGACAGAGTTAGAGTTTCATCTGTAGTTCCTGGACAGATATTACAAAGTCACAATAAAATCAGAATATAACATTGAAAAAAAATTACACAATTACTTATGATATATATGAGAAAAAGGGGGAAATAACCCAAGTAAATAAATATTCAGGCCATCAAAATAAAAAAATGTAACAGAATAATAGACTTGCAAAAACAATAAGATGGGAGGTTAGTATGAATAAAAGTGTGGATAAAATAAGCCCACATTGTAGTGCATTGGTGGACTGAATGTACAGAATCTATTTGGCACAAGAAGACATGCAGAGAAGACGGTAATAAGATTAAAATGTTAAATATTATGTGGTATGCGCATAATTCACACTGTTGAGTACAACATAAATATTAACTATGACAAATAAGAACTAAATAAACTGATGTAAAAGTTTGAAATGTCCCATCAGCTGTAAACCAACGTGGATCTGCAGGACGGCAAAGGAGCAGGGATGCTATAAGGGTGTGTTCAAGATCAGCAATGTTTAAAAAAAAAAAAATAAGTAATATCCGCCGCAGCTAAAAGTCACTGCACAGTTCACAAATAAACTACACTTGCACTAAAATCATAAACGTCTGTTTATAATAGCTTTTAAAACTTTGTGGATTTCACGATAGTTTGTTAAAAATGTATCAATACTACGAACCACGCATGCTCGTAGCGTTTGTGAACACAACTCTTTCCGTAAACGTCACATTGGCGGCAAGTAGATGCTGTGTGAAGGCAGCACGCAGGCGTCTTTTTAAACACTCGTTTCAACAGCTGTTTTAACTTTATTTTGGGATTTGACATTAAAAAGTGTGAACTGCTGTTTCCTGTCGCTAGTGCAAAGATGTCCACTTCGTCTGTGTCGAAGGTAATGTGTTACGTCGTGTTTTATAAAGCTCTCTCAAACTACACACCGGCCATGGCACAACACGGCTACACCACTCATGTGTTTTTGTTTATATTACAACTAATTGACAACTGACTCATGGTTACTGATATTTCAGGGATGCTTTGTTTTCAAGCCGAGTGCCAAGAAGAAGAAAACTGTCAGTTTGGGTGAGATACGTTCATGTTTTAAAGTTTACTGCAGTCAGGGGATGCAGGTTTGTTAGGTTATCTAATGCTGTTTTCTCCACAGAGAGTCATTTCACCCAGGGCTGTGAGGGTGCTGAGAGCAGTGAGACACGGTTTAACCTCTGTCAGGGACTGTGGGACAGAATCAAAACGGACACAGAGGTATGAACACACACTATCACAGCAAAACTTGCATCAATTTTTATTAGATCTATCCATCTAATGATTAAAATACTAGACTCTGCAATAAATCTGTTTATTAAATAGTTAAATTTTATTAAATGTTATTGCTTCTTACAGGTTTTACAGGATGAACTCAACAGAAAAATCTTGGACAGCTTGCTGGACTTCACCAGGAAGTGCTCTTCCACTCGACAAGACAGCGACTGGGCATCACAGATGAGGGCCAGTGAAATTCCCACAGCTGCACTTGTGCTCGGTATGTTGGTGATGAGCTGTTCATAAATACTGTGTTTGGATATTTTGTAGGTCGTCACAGCTGTGTGAGATTAAAAATATAAACTGTGGCTGAGTTTGTGTCTAAGTGAGGTGAAAACAAACCCACGTGGTCTTGTGTGTTGCCTGTGGTTGTTCGCATCACAACATGAAATCAGGTGGGAAAATCTCATTTCAAGTGTGAAGGAAACTGAGAGGCGAGCGACATGGATCCACAGACAGAACCCAGTGGGAGCCTTTTACTCATGCAGCCCTTTAGGAAAAACATTTCAATGAAGGTTTAACCACACTCGTAACACAATTAGATGTAGTGTTAAAAAGTGTTGCCAGAAAATGTAAAAAAAATTCATCAGAAATCGATAGTGATCATTTTATTTGACAAAAACCTGAAAGCTCTACATACACTAGATCAAAACTGTAGAGTTTACATATGTAATACATCCTTAGAAATTAGTTCTTGTTGATGAAATCCCAATATTGAAAATAATTAATAGCTGTTAGGGCCTTTATATATCTTTTTTTTTTTTTTTTGTTTCCTCCACCACTTTTGTTTCCACGTGAAAGTTTGAACGCCTTTCACTCAATCCTGCTGTTGTCAGCTTCAGCTCTTTGGCAGCGTCACCCAGCTAATCCAAATACTCAAGAAAATTTGTGCTCAAGTGATGGTGACAGCCGATCGACTCATCCATTTAAACTTTGCATTTTCATCTTTTAATCCCAATCTGACCTTGTTTTCATATCTTCTGCAGGTGTGAATGTCCCAGATCATGACATGACCTTCCAGAGTCTGTCTGACCTGCTCCAGCAGTCTGTCACTCCTCATGTGGTCTCTGTGCAGGCTAAAGAGTGTGGAGGTGAGCCAGCTAGACCATACACATTTTAAAATAATGGTGCGGATCAGTCAATATTTTGTACTCCTGTTATAGTTTGTGCTTTCAAGACTGTATTGTTTGGTTTATCATTTCAGCGTTGAAGCATCTGATGAAGAGGGTGCTGGAGAGGTTGATCGGTGCAGACGTGGCTGTGGAGGATGAGGATGAAGAGGAGACTGAGCAGACCAGCGCTCCGCTCCACAAGAGTGTGCACTGCTCTCTCGGTGCACTGTGTGATTGGTACATTACAAAAACAAAGGTGGGAGTGCAAAGCTTAGCTGCTGTTGTGCATAAAATGAGTTTGATTAGGAAGCACTTAAAGCAGATTATTTTTTTTCTCTCTGGTTCAGAAATCCAAATCTAGTGGTACTCCTGGAAAAAAGCGCAGTTCTGCAGGCAGAGATGAGCCACATCAGCCTCCAGTTGTAATTATTTTCAAAGATTTGGAGGCTTTTCATCCGAGAGTTCTTCAGGACTTCATACTCATCTGCAGGTAACTAAGGACTAAGTCTTTCAGTGTCTAATCAGTAAGGACTTGATCTAAACAGCTGAGTTACTGAGGTGGCAATAAGAGGAAACTGTTTCTTTAATCTAAACTCTGGTCCACAGCCGGTACATTGATCGTCTTCCACTCATGTTCATCTTTGGGATCGCCACATCACCCAGCACCATCCAACACATGCTGCCTCACTCTGTGTCCTCCCTGCTGTGCATAGAGCTCTTCCAGTCTCTCTCCTGCACACAGCACCTGGCCACAGTCATCGACAAGGTACTTTCACCCTGACATGCAGCACAGAAGTCAACCATCAGAAATATTTTTGTTATTTCTGAATAAATGTTTACCCTGCTGTCCTGCTTGTTTGCAGCTGATCCTGACTTCTCACTTCCCTTTCAAACTCACCGGTAAAGTGATGCAGGTGCTGATCAGCATCTTCCTCTACCACGATTTCTCAGTGAGAAACTTCATCAAGGGCGTGCAGGTGTGACGCAGCTTTTTAAATGTCTCCTCCTGAAGATCGAGCACATATATATAATAACAAGCGCGTGACAGATCATCTGCTTCGTCTTTGTGCAGCTGGCCCTGCTGGAGCACTTTCACTCTCAGCCCCTCAGTGTCCTGTGCTGTAAGAAGAAGGAGGCTCTGCTGAATGTGACACAGCTAAGTCACCAGGACCTGGAGAGGATCAGACACCTGCCGTCGTTTAAGAGGTACACAAACAGACCATGTGCAGTGATTTACTCAACTGAGAAAAAAAAAAGTGAACGCACAACACACAGGGCATTTCAGTTTTGCTAAATCAGGTCCTGTGTTATCTCCCCAGGTATGTGGAGAAGCAGGAAGCACAGGATCAGGTGGATCTGATGACAGACGACGCTCATTTAAAGGCACGTTCTTTGTTTTATCTCCACATCTGACACACATCTTATTATAATCTACTTAAACAGGCTGTTACCATTGTGTCTCTGTTTTTAGGAGGTGTGTCAGAAACTGATCAAAGACCTTCGCAAATACCACAAAAACTACTACCCGGTCCTGAGGTGTCTCCACACTCTGACCTCATCATTACCTCGATATCCCCTCGGAAAACAGGCAGGAACTCGCATTTTATGACGAAACAATCTAATATTTTGAACTCATTTTTGTACCTTATTTTAACTTCTGATGCACTTGTGTTTTACCTGCTTTGATGTAACAGTGGATTATTGTGTTGCTACAGATCAGAGAGCTCCATTTAATATGTCTGGAGAAGAATGTGTGGGAGAACGAGGATTACCAGTCGGCCATGAAGCTGCTGAAGTAAGCCTGAATTAATTGACCTGTATGTCAACAAGTC
>OOFC01002378.1:0-10429 GCA_900323345.1 Pseudochromis fuscus | reverse complement strand
CAGACTTTTAAAAAAAAAAAAAAAATGACAGGGCTTGTATGGGTTTTGAAGCGTGCTGTCATAATCATCCCCCTCAGTTGTAATAATATACAATTATTTATTCCAAATATGAACTTGTAAATGTTAATTACATATTTCACCACCAGATGGCAACATGTTCAGTGATGTTTGGAAACTTACTGCACCTCCTGGTGGCCAAATGCCCCTTTTATGTAAAGTGAAGTAGTACTTCTGTTGGTATTCATGCAGGAAGCCCCCCCCCCACCAACCCACTCACACGGGGTGCTGCTGTACCATTCAGCTGTAAACCTGCTGTGCTTTCCTTTCAGGATGCTGGCAAAAGATGAGCTGGTTGCTTCGCTGCAGAGGTGCGTGGAGATTCTCCAGAATGTCAAGTCCAAGAAGATGAAGGCGGCTGCCGTCCAACTGGAGGAGCTGCTCGCCAAATTCAAGCAGCTGGACAGTAAGTCGTAAAAGGGTTCACAATATAAATAGATTTTCCTTCCTTGTGTTTTCGCGATGAGGCGGCCTCCTGTCTCAGATCATTTTTCCAAAACATAATGTGTATCCTTCACTTTATGCCATTTTCTCTTATGAACAGCAGCTGCTGCTGAAGTGGCCCCGAGTGAGGAGGACACTATCGTCTCTCCACTGAAAAATCTTCAAAAGAAAACAGATCTGTTCCAGCTGCAGAAGGTAACACAACAGTGCAGGGGTCATCTTCACCGTGCATCTGTAAAACTCTTTTCTGGATACATAAATAAAATTTTTACATTTTCATCCTGAGTGTAGACGCTGCTGGAGATGAATGTGTCTCGAAGATCCAAGAAACTCAGTCCATTTGAGATTTTGAGGAACGACGCCCTCGAGTTGATCGACAGTTTAGTGAGGTAAGTGACACTCTGCTGCAACATGTATTAAAAGATGTCGAAATTATAGACGAAGAAACTGAGTCTCAGAAGTGAAGACAATGCAGAAGTGAAAAAAGTGTATCCCACAGATGGCCACTAGATGCATGAAATACTCAGTCAAGTCATTTTTCCAAGAGGTCTTCTCAGTGATCTGCTGGTCCGTCTGGGAAAACAAAAACACATTAAGTCGATATTGAGCTTCAAAAAGAGGAAGATTTAGGGGTGTGGTTAGTTTGATACTCAGCTGTGGTCTCCAATGAAACCAGACCTGAACTCGAGTCTTGTCCACATTGGTCAGTGTCCTTGGGTACAGTGTTCAGACCCGCCTCCTCACTCCTCCATCACATCCAAATATGGTCACTTCCACCTGCAAACTACCAACATGGCGACGTTCCATGAGACATTAGCGTTGTCCACTCTATCCACAGTCTGGTAGAAATACAGTAGAAGTACTTTGTGATGTAATGTTGCTTTCCCACCCAGGAGTCATCTGTCTCGCCCAGAGTCTCAGACACTGCATGAAGTCTGCTACTACAGTTCGTCCGCCACTGTGCGCCGCCACCTCAACGCGACACCTCGTACCTCCATTCAGGCGGCGCTCAGCAGTCCTTACTATTATCTTCAGGTACAGCTGCCTCACCCTGGGCTCTGGGGATATAAAGTGATGTCTCACCAACGCTGCTACCTTCTGAAACAACTGGAGACGTGTTCACTGAGAATTTAACAGTGTAATGACCTTTTCTCTCTCACCGAGCGATGTGAATCTTCTTTTCAGAATGCCAGCTTGAAGACTGAAGATGGATCGGTCTCTAACGCTGCTCCTGATATCTGCATCGTGTACAAGCTCCACCTGGAGTGCGGCAGGCTGATCAACCTCTATGATTGGCTGGAAGTGAGTTTGTATACTGAATAGTCTGATAAAGAAATCATTAAGTTTATACAGCAACAGCATCTTTAAACTTTTCTTACTTTTCTTTGTGGTAGGTTTTTGATTCTTTCTGCAGAAGAGGCTTTATTGATCCTCAGGATTCTGTTATTGATGTGAAGATCAAATATTAGCTTCAGGACGACCTGGACACCATCACGAATAAAAATGTGTGTTTGTTTTATTTCAGGCCTACGCCACCGTGGTTTCTGCAGCTGAGGGTATCGATCCGGATTCGGACAGTTTCGGGAAACTGGACGAAGTCAAACAGTATCCTTCCAATAGATATATATATCTCTGTCTGGCCTTTCTACCTTTTTTCTTACATATTTTAGGTTTAGCTCAGCAGGTGAGTTCAGATCCTGGAGATTTGAAGTGTCAGTAAAAAACACAGAATATGAATTAACAGCTGTAGAATATTTGCAGGGAATTAAGTGACATGAGACCACACTCCTCACTGGTGTTGTAGAGTTAACTCCTCTTCAAAAGAGGAAGATTGAATGGGTGTGGCAGTTTGATTGACAGGTCTGGTCTCAAGTGATTTACAAGTAGTTTGGAGGCACATGCATATTGCACAGTCCTGAGGTTCAAGAGTTAGATCCACCCCCCTTCCTATCCAAATACGGTCACTTCTGACTCCAAACAACCCGACATGACGACATTCAAATGAGAAACTTCGCAAAATGAGTGACATCACATTAGTTTTTTTTCATCTTACGTACTGTGTAACACACTTTAGTCCTTGTTTCTTGGTTATCAATCACTTCAGTTTAACCCTTTTATTCCTTGACTTTTACCTCAGCGCTCGTTTCATTCGTGCTGTGTCAGAGCTCGAATTTCTGGGCTTCATCAAGTCGACCAAGCAGAAGACCGACCACGTGGCTCGACTCACCTGGGGAGGCTGCTGACCTCAGAGGTGAACGACACCTGTACAGCTGTGGATACGATCTCATTTCAGTCTGACTCAAATCTGTATATATCTTTCTAATAATACATACTTTGTATTTGTAGTGATGTATGAAGCAGAACACCATGTGCACAGTGAACCATTTATCTAAAGCTCGCACAGTCATGAGTGTGTAAAGACCCTGTGATGTTACATAAAGCTCTAAGAACTTTTGAAGACACACTCCTGATCTTCTGATGGCACTTTTTTTTTTAAAAAGATGTACAATTTTGTGTATTTGGAGTAATTTCAAACTACTCGTCTGAATTTTCCTGATAAAACTTCATGAAATATTGCTCAAAACAACTCTTAAAAGATTTATTACTTTTTCCAATAAGTACATTGGTTTCAAAGTGATAACAGCAGAACAAAACTCAAAATAAATAAAACACTGGAAGGAAAAAAAAAAGCAATTTAGCCAAATTTATGCTCAATTTAAAATGAACAGAGAACAAACTCTGAACTTCTTCTCTCTCCTGAACTTGTGTTTGTTCCACCTCCTGTCAGATTGACCAGCAAACCTTTGTGTAAAACTCTACGCCCGCTTTATCGTATTTACATGTAACAAACAAACAAGTGGCAAAGCCTGGAATGCTGGGAATCATTACAAAAGTGAGATAACTGTAGGTAACACGTACAGCTGGAGGAACAGAGGCCACTGGTAGAGATAGGGTCCATTCATTTACATTAGGAAGCACCTAGTTGCTTACAACAGAGTGGTAACAACTGACAACAGCTTCATATAAACCTTTGCCCAAAGACGGATATATGGCACAGTAAGAAAAAGTTTAATTTGAACTAGCTAAACTGAATCTCTTACAATGATGAGCTTTTTTTTCTTTCCTTTCTTGAGATACCATGTGATAGCTTGCAGCAAGAGAAGGCCGTCTTGCAAAGATTCTGTGCCACACTCAGGAAACATCTGGAGAAAAGAAGGGGAGATGAAATGAAATACAGACTTGTTAGACTTCAAAGGCAGAGCTCGAACCGAGATCCAGGACTTTCTGGTGTACAATATGCCGAGGACACAGGAATGTAAGATGAAAAAAGACAAAAGCAGAACTCACAGCTTGCAGGTTGCTCCCCGAATCGTCGCATTAACTGATCATGTGTGAACTTCACAAAGGTGTCGTATTGTTCTGAAAGGTACAAGGCAGGAAACCACACTTACTTGTTATCTCTTAAAGGAATAGTAAATGAAAGCAACATACAAGCAGAGGTTGACAGCTGTAATACCACGAGCCCACAAGAGGAAACGTTAGGCATATTTGATCATTTATGGAAAATTGTGTTTTGTGTGACAACCACCACTTCATACCACTACATCTCACGTCCACATGCTGAGCCCATATGATGTCACAACATTTCAACTCATCAAAAAAACCCTCCCAATTTTAAATTTCTCACCTACAACTCACGTCTTTAATACTCTTTGGACTCTTTAGGGAATGCACTCTAACCACTTGAGCCGGTTTAGCTGACTTCTTATGTCCATAGTCAAGATTTTAAACTTAAATTTTTATTGTAAATATTAAAATTCATGATTAATACTCATTCGCATGGTTTGCCTTTATGTTTCTCAATGATTCCAAGAGGATCTTTAATAAAAGGTGATCAATCAAATTTTGTTCTGTAATATCCACCGAGATCTGTCTCTTAAAGCTATATTATTTTTTACTTTACTGGCTTTGTAAAGCACAGCTGGCTACAAGTCACAAAAACAACTGTACAATCAATAGGTTGACTGATAACATTGACAATTCTGATACTAATTTATACTATTTACTTGACCTAGTTTATACAGAGTACTTGTGAATGTAATAACTTAGAAGACAGTGCTTTAAGCTCTGATTACAACAATAATTTTACATTTTACAAACTGAATAATCAGTTGAATGTAACTTGCACTGCTTGAATAATAGGCTGATTAATCAACTGACAGAATCTACTAAAGATACTTTCAAACATCAAATATGATCAGTTAGTTATTTTTCTTTGGTGGAATTTTATTATTGGCCCCTTGTGTTCTGTTTCCCTGTATACCAACCTGCCAACTTTGAAGTCATGGTCTCCTCGTACTCCTCCCGCACCTTCTCTTCCCTTTCTTTCAGCAGGCGTTCACAGATAATTCCAACTTGTCTGAGGGTGAATAACGGCTGTTCTTTTCTAGTCGGAGAGACACCTCCAGAGGACGTTCCTGTGTAAATCAAACAAAAAGAAGAAGCTCTGAATTATGGTGTGTGTCTGATTTTGTGATAAGTTAGGGGTTTGTGATGGTTATTCTTAAACGGTATGGACACTGTGGTCGGTCACCTACCTGGCATGCTGGAAACATTCATAGTAGACGACTGGGAGGGGGATTCTGGAGAATAGCAGCACTCTGACTGTTGGCAGCCTCCATCTAGATGCTTCCTCTTTTGAATGCGTTTGTATTCCTGTTTGATGCTGTTGAGGATTTGCTCTGGTGGATCAAAAGAAAGCAAAAAATACGAGGTCCATTATTAAAAGACCGAGCAGCTGTCACTCATGTTTGTGCTCATCATGGTTTGCCATAGTGGCTCAACGTGTTAAAGCCTCGTGGGTCAACAAGCAAGGCCAACTTAGCCAACATTACCTGCACTAAGTCTGGACGACGTTTCCCCAAATGGCGAGGGCTCCATGCTAAGGTACTTCCTAGGGGATGGGGATGAGGATGAGGACGATGCTGACACGGGAATGCATCTTCGTCTTTTGGGGGACGTGGGATTCATGAGCGGATCGAAATCCATGGTCCTCTTTAGGGTGGCTCCACACGCCATGACTTCAGTTTGTAATAAAAGGGGGGAGAGAGGAGAGGAGGGGGGAGTAAAATACCGAAACAAGACAATAATGAGGCGATAACATCAGTCACACAAAGATGATAGAGAACTGTGGATCTTTCCCACGCCTTGGTATTTAATGTGGGAATTGTTGGGCTAAAATCTTTTGTTCTTTAGCCGGAGAATGAACGCTGTTCACGCTGAACATACTGCGCAGCTCGGGCTTTAAATATTTGCTAGCAAGCTAACGTTAGCCGCTAGCCAATAATCAAAAAGAAAACAAAGCTAATGTTAGCTAACATTAACGTTAGCTAGGAGAAAACGTTTTGGTGTATATTGGTGTAAAGCGGATTTTTCCTTACCTTTTTTGTTGGGGGGGAAAGTCGGTCTGTCCAACTGCGTTCACCAGCTCGTGTTCTTGTAAAAGTTGCTTCCCAAAAGTTGATCAGCCAGCTGCGGGCCAACTGTGTGCTGTTAGATAGCGGGGCTAGCTAACGCAACTTAGCAGCCTGTTTTTGATGTGAGGCTGTCGGCTTCTCCGGCTTCTGACGTCACGTGTGAAACACAGCGCAATGCACTCTGGGTAACGTAGTGTAAATAGCGTAAATACCGTAATAGTTAAAGACCCGGGTGGAAAAACGCGGATAACATTTGAAATACGGTCTACATAATCCGAAATTCACATTTTTTTAAATTTAATTTGTTTACACTGTCGCCTCGTTATGGTATTTAAGGAGCTACAACGCCAATTGTTTAATATTAAACAGTAAAGAACATTTCTCTTTGCCTCCACAGGAGGGCAGTGTTACACACAAAAACACTTAAAACAGTCACTCAAGATGACTACAGGAGGTGAGGTCAAGTCAGTTTTTATTTTTTAAGGGCCTCAAAGGGCTGTAGAAAAATGATAATGATGATAAAAATAATCATCTTTCTCAGACAAAGTGACAAAGTGCTGCACAAGGTCAACATTACAATATAAAAGATTAAACCAAGTCAATCCAATACTGCCAAATCCTTAAAAAGAAACCTCAGGACTCAAAAACATGCAAATATATAACTGATTATTTTAATTCCATTGGCCTAAAAGTCATCAGCTTCTACAAGATAAACCTGCTCACCTCCACATAAAGCTATAGTCTATGACAATGAGTTGCATGTAGATGCTGTTTAGAGAACCACAGACATTAAATATGAGAAACCACAAAGCTGTAAATATAAGCATGCACATATTCACACGCAGTACACTTTCCTTTACAGTAGACAGCAAAATGGACATCTTGTAAGTACTGACAAGCTGGTTTCATAATTTTATTTTTAAAAAAGATGCCAGTTGTGTTGACAAAATTATAATAAAAATAGACAAATTTCACATACTTATTGAACACATGTTCTCGCTATTACACACGGTCATAAACACCGATGGCACAATGGAAGCTTCACAGGAATATGGCTGTATAGCTTTGCACAAAATGCTGCAACTGTTTCATAAGCACATGTGTAAAAAGCAGCTGTGTAACATTCCCAAATCACTACATACTCTAAAGTTTTGATTCGATCAAAAAGCTATTTATGTTTCAAAGTACGACTTTGCATTGCAAAATAAATAAATAAATAAGGACATTTTTATAAAACTGAACAATTGCCACAATATGATCGTCTTAGAAAACCATCAATAGCCAACTGCAAATCACTAATGAGAGGCGAGTTTTACTTACAAGCAGTGCTCTGTCTTTCAAAATTATTTTGCATGAAGCTAGACACAGTTTCACTTGGTATCACTGCCACAATATTGCTATTGGAAAAAAATGTAAAAAGACAAAAAGGAAATGCCATGTTGTTTTTTTTAGTACTTAAAGCTGAAGTCTTTTAAAATTCCTGTGCAGTCAAAGCATATTAATGTCTTTGTAACAGTTGTAAAAAAAAATGCCCTGAAGCAAACTGGTTCTTGGGAATGCAACAGTGTTATTTACTGAATTTATTTGGATAAAACCCATTTGTCAGCAACAGAATAAATACAGTCCTTTTAGAGTCATACCACTCCACCTTACAGGCAATACAACAGTATAATAATATGGCAAATTTCAGCTTACAAAAAACAACAAAACATGTTTATTTCAGTTCTGTACCTAAGTCATATGTTGGCACATTTCACAGAGCAGTGCACTAAAGAGGATGGGGCTATTCTACACTATATTTACTTCACAGTTGTACCACAGCAGAGCGGTCTGGCTGTTAGACCGGCTCTGCAGTAGAGGTGTCTGTCCCTCCAGAAACAGTAACTTGAGCTACTTTTATCGGAGCCTTTCTGCTGCCGCCTCCGTCCTTCCCCGCCCTGCCTGCTGTGGCTCTCACGCTCCTGATGTTCCAGTCGCTCTCGCCGCTGTTGTCCAGAGACTGCGTCGCTCCCCGGCACATATGGCAGATGTTGAGGAAGGCCCTGCGCAGGTCCTTGCTCCGCATGGCGTAGATCACAGGGTTGACGGTGGAGTTGAGCAGGGTGAGCATGCTGCAGAAGGCAAACACGGTCTTGATGAAGTCGTTCACCTTACCGAAGAGGTCATACACCATGATGGTGAGGAGCGGGCCCCAGCAGATGATGAGGGCCACCAGGATCAGGACCAGGGTTTTGGCAAGACGGAGGTCCATCCGGGCCTGCTCGGGCCTGACCGTCTGCACTTTAGTCCCGTCTGCGGTGTAGACGATCACGCTCCTCTGGGAGGTGCGGCTCAGCATGCGGACGGCGTGGTGGTGGGATTTCCACAGGATGAACATGTAGGCGTAGATGATAAATAAAAGCAAGATGCTCGTCATCCCGATCCAGAACATTAGGTACTTCTGGTCAATCAGAGGGAAAATGTCCGAGCAGACGGAGTTGAGACGCTTGCAGTTCCAGCCCAGCAGCGGCAGCAGCGACATGACGATGGAGATGGTCCACATCAAACTGAAGGCGATGACCGCTTTCGTCTTTGTGACGATCTGCTTGTACGCCATGGGCCTGTGGATGGAGATGTAGCGGTCAATGGCAGTGAGAAACAAACTGCCCACGGAGGCGGTGAAGGAGGCGATGACCCCGGCCAGCTTGAAGAGGAACACGTTAGGGGTGTCCTTCCTGTGGAGGACGTGAAAGTCTAAGAAGCTGTACACAAAAATAATACTCCCTATCAGATCCGCCACCGCCAGGCTGCCTATGAAGTGGTAGGAAGGCCGAGATCGAAGGGTCTGGGAGTGCAGGATCACGCACAGCACCATGAGGTTCTCCAGCACCGTAAACGTACCCAGGGTGAGGGCCAGGATTGCGACCGCGAGCTGCTGGCCGGGCGTGAGGATCATGAAACACTCCATGTTATCCGCAAGGTTCTCACCACACTGTGGCGCTCCACCGCTCTCCACGGCGGTGCCATTACCCGGCAAGTCTGAGATGTTGGTGGGAAAAGGGACGAGTCCGACGTAGGAGCTGCTGATGGAGGAGAAGTGAGCTTTCTCGTAGTGGTATCCATTCTTGCTCAGGGTCAGGTCGGCGGAGGGGTCGTTGTAGCTGGCGTCGTTGGAGCTGAGATACTGGACACCTGTTGTTAACGTGCTCATTGTGGTGCCCGCTATCCTGTGCAACGCCAGCTTCATGGCTGGTTTGTGGTGGTGGGGCAGCTCAGTGGAGGGGAGTGTGGTGCAACAGCATTAGACACATACAAATGGACATCTATGAAGACAAAAAAGGACATTTTTTTTTACATGGAACATTACGATTTCTCACAGAATCACATCTGAAAATACATATTCAACTATTACATGATTCATAATAGAGCAATATGAATTTGTTGCTGGGGGAATCTGTGCATCAGCCAGCTGACTCCAGAGCAGATGCATCCCAGACAATAGTGGGAAACTGAACAGTTGATGACAAACCTGTGCAGCCTCGGGGGAAATCACCCGCATTAAGTATGTAGGACAGCCAGGGCTTTCTTATTAATTAAAGGAGGTCATTAAGCATTAAGCTTTGTTTTTGGAGTAATCACAGGATTAATTAGGCATCAAGGGAGAGACAAGATAAAGAGTGAACATCTCTGTCCTGCCAACCATTTACATTTTGATGTCAGTAATGATGATATTAATTATTAACAGACAAGTTTACACGAACGGAATAATTTGTTCTTTCAAGTAATAATAGCAGAAGTAAAATAATACCCGTATGTACAAATTAAACACTGATAATTGAATAATAATAACGACAAAAAACATAAATAAAAATATTAAAATAGGGAAATACATACCTTGATTTCCTCGCTGCAAATATCCTGCATCGATCCATGATGGGGGAGAAAAATCAACTAAACAGGAGTGTGTGTTCTTGTCTTTACTCTTCACCAACAGTTGCAGTAACTCCACAAAAAAGCGACTGTGGAATTTCACGGTTGTTTTTGTTGTTGTTGTTTTTTGTTGATTTACCGGGGGAATAAAATCCCGTCCACACTCCCCAGATACTGTCAGTGTCAGATACAGTAAAGCCAGCAGCAGCCGGTGGGGTGTGAGTGTCTGTGGGAGCGGGCGGTTATAAGGCTCCGCTTTGTGCGCCTGCTGGTCACGTGGTCACTGAGGTGTTTGAGCGCACGAGGAAGCGCGTCCCTGAGATTTAATCATTAGAAATAGATTTACTGATAAATCTATGTCAAATTACAGGAGCAGTGCTTCGCTTTGGTTTTGAAGGATTGTGTCAATTTTTAAAAACGTATTTACTGAATTAAACTTGACTTTTACTCTTTTTTTAAATGAAAGTAAAAATAATATTTGTGAAATTATGGGGAATTTGAGAATGTTTTTTAAAGCCCCTTTAATGTGGAAAAAATTCAGA
>OOFC01002375.1:3521-16310 GCA_900323345.1 Pseudochromis fuscus | reverse complement strand
ACATAAAGTAGATTGGAGCATATCTGAAAACATTTAATTTTGCTAACTGAATAGTCCTACTGAACATATGTGGGTAAACTCAGCTCTACATAGATTATAAAACCACACCATTTCAAGACAGTTAAAGTCAGGACTGAGGTCTTTTTGTGTTGGAAAGCACAAAACCATTACAACCCGAGAACACCCAGTTAATCCTACTGTATCTCCTCCACTTTATTTGCTGTAAATTGTTTTCTTGAGTGTTTTCACCGGCTTTGGTCAAGGCTGTTGTAGCGCAGTTGTCATTTATACACTTGCACAGGTAGGAAGGGGAGTTTGTTACAGCCTGTATCTCCCCTGCACAGATACCGCTGTCATGGCGTGAAGCATCTTAAACACAGGTTCTTTTATGTTCCCTCTGAGGTTGTTAGGTTGGGGTCATACCTGTAAAGAGCATTTTTTTTTATCATGGTTAAATCATGGTGCTGTCGTTGGTAGCACATAAAACAGGCATTGTTTTCCCAAGAGAAATCTTTTCATTTCCATCCAGAAAAAGTTTGTGTTTTTGTCTCTTTTCTTGGCGTAACAAACAAACAAATAAAGAATATCTAAGCAGTGGCAGTCGAGCTAACTCTCCACAGTGTTTAATTCTTTATTTTTATAATATAACTACACTTTCAATCATGTGTCAAATCAATACAGATGAAATGAAACAAAATTTAAAGACTACAGGCATGTTTTCCCACCATCTCCCTGTTTTTAATCATTCATAGACACAATTTGAAGGACTTCTAATAATGATACTTGTTCCTAATAACTGGAGGGGTAGTTATGTACTGTAGTACAAATCAAAACGTACAAACACCCAGATACAAACCAAGCCAAACATCCTGGACACACACACACATCAATCGATGTTGTGGTCTGATATGATGAAACTGGTTGAAACATGCTTCAGGTGTGCTGTATCCACTTGTTTGTATGTGTTGTTTTTGCGAGCAGTGTGCTTGCGTGTGTCCCCAAGAGGGGATTCAAATTCAGCTCTGATCGGCGAGGAGAGTCGGGTGAAGGGTCGCAACGAGGAAGAGTACTCAGTTGCAAAATTGACATGAGGAGGTGAGGAACGAGGGAAGAACAGGGGGATGAGAGGATGAATAAAACAAAGTCTGTCTCTGACTGGGGCTGCCTTCAAGAATTCTAAGACTTCATTTACTCTAGAGGACGCTTGGTGTGTGTGTGAGTGTGAGGATGTGCACACTGGTGTATTTTCCCATGCATCTGAGAGTTTGTGAGTGTGTGTGCTGTCTGTGCACAGGAGAGTAATACAATATCCTTACAGAGGGCAGTGCTTGCCGTGCCTGTTGCCCCAGACACACATCCATGATGAGCAGATGAAAAATGAATTAAAGAACAACAGAAGAAAGGGAGAAAGGCAGAATAAACAATGAGAAAGTGCTGTGGCTCCAAATAGTCATCTGGCTAGTATATATGTGTGGGTTTATGGATGTGTGTGTGCGCACATGAGGGATGTCTTTATTTTATGATTTACACTATGCCCTAGTTTTTAATGTATCTTGAGCCTTAGAGTGTGTGTGTGTCCATTGAATATTTAGTGCTTTTGTCCTGGTGGTGGCTATGTGGTCTCTCACAAAGGAAAGCAAAAATCTACCACTGAGAAATAGAAAATTACCAAATGGCTCTGGAACATCCACAGGATTTACAAATCCTGTTTTCTCAATAATAACCAGTCGTCATTTAGACGTCAGGGATCTAATAATTGCACAGTTGTGGTCGATATGTACAAATACACCCTGGGGGGAAAAGTAGGGTGAATAAATTAAACATATAGTGGCTGCGAGTGTTTGCTTTGTGAAGAAATGAAGGGTTTCGGTCCAGTAGTGGACTTTTAATTTGAAACATTCACAGGAAATGTGCCTTCTGCAGTTTAGTTAAATAAAGGCCCCACCAGTATTTGAGGAAATACAGTGTGTATGGATATACAGAAAAAAAAAAACCTTAAGTGGTCAGAATAATGTGAAATTATGTCACTATCATAAAAACAATTTCACATCAGGACAAATCAAGTGGACATTATCAAATTTCGTTTAGATTTTAAAGTCTAATAGACAAGTCAAATTCATCTTTTACATTTTTAAAGGTGTGTGTATGGTCAATACAGTGAAACACAGGAGTCTAAAAAGTTTTCAGAAGTTTATGGATATATCTTAAGCTCACATCTGTACTCCTAAAATAATGTAACACAGTTGCCTGATGGATGTTCCCAGTGATGTGAAGAAACAAGCATAATTTATGTGTGGCTTTGTGTCATATGTTTGTGAAATCACAAAGCCCCGATGCCACCACAGAGTAATTACAGCATTATATTTTGGAGCGACATCGGCCTTAGAAGTCCTCCTCTTTGTCTTTTTGCCTTTCCCATGCTGCCTGTTTGGTAGCAACGAGGATTTAGGAGGATGCACAGTTTGTCATTTGGCCAGTGAGACAGATACTAAGAGTTTTGGCTGTGACTTATTTGAGCTAATGGTCCAGAACATTGTGAGCACCCCCACACCCAGAGGCAATTTCGCAGGCGCACTGGGCCGGTACAAATAGCCCATGGTATACCTCCGTGGTCAACACACACATGCCAGGACCCACATACGTGCACACATCGGCATGCACGCTCACCTATTCACACACACGCAAAGCAGTCACAAATTCACACCTCTCCCCTGATCCCACGGAGGCCACGCCGGCCAATAGTAAAACTGTGATGAATTCCACATATAGCTACATATAAACAAAGGAAAGGGTGTGAGAGGGAGGAGAAATAATCAGCCTGTCAGACACAGGTAGAGACAGTGTGAGATACATGTAATGAAAAAGGAATATGAGAAACATACAGAGGAGGAGAGAGATGGACAAGCATATCAAGAGAACGGAAATGAATACAAAAGGGAAGGTAAGATGAAGGCTGCTGCGAGGCAGGTTTGCTGAAGTGGAAGAAACTTCTAGAAGAAGAAACATTGAGTATCTGTGATTAGACTGTCTGACTACATTTCTGCAGTGATTTGGTGGCTGAGAAGCTGACTAATTCTCTTTGAAAAGTCCACTCCAGACCAGACACTTCAATGCAACGTTTAGAAAGTCTGAACTCTCAGCGAGAGACCGGGATGACTGGTCAATTATTTCCTCCTGGGGAGGACAGACAGGTCAAGCTTTTGCATTAAGTACACAAACACACACTGACATGAGTGCATACAAACACATGTAGACGTCCACGCACTGACACAAACACCACCACGGTAGCATTTTTCAAACCGCTGTGCACACATTGAAGACAAAACCGTTGCAAAGACACCATAAGTTAAAAAAAAGAGACAACTTTGAGAAGCCTGAATGAATTGATTCAGGTTTTACTTCACTTGACAGAGATGCCCTGTGCTTATGAGGTGTTTGTGAAAATGGCATAGGATACAATTATTATTATTATTATTAAGATATATGTTTGAGGATTCAAATGTAAAAACCAGAGTCTAAGATCAAGTTAACCTGTCATATAGCACATCTGTTTTAGGGCATGAGTAACCATAGTAACAGACACATCCTAGTTTACCCAGTTTACTCTTTAACTTTCTGATCTTCTGTCCTGATCTACCTTTTGACAATGGTTAATTTAAGTGTTTGTTGAAATGTGTTTTCAATTGCACTAACTGAACATGATGACCCATATTTTGTACCTGGACACTTAAAAAACAAACAAAACAAAAAAAATCCAAACAATCTTCAAATGTTCCTTTTTTCATGGTTGGTGACATTTTATCTCTTTGTGGAGATAAAATGCTTTCCTACTCACGCATACATACACACACATGCACACACACACAAACAGCATGCATACAAAGAGTAAGTGCTCTTACAGTGATAAACTGTCTGTGGCACGACTCAGACACAGCCTATCACCATGGCAGCACACGATGATGTCAAGGTCTTTGTGCCCATGAGTTTGTATTTGTGTTTGTGCATTTGTCTGTCTCACTCAGTACATTGCTCTAAAAAGAAAGGGAGCCAAATAGACACATATGGGTTATACTGTTTTCTTTGTTCTTCATTTTACCTTCTTCACTATCCTTTTCCTGCCAACTTCAGAATAATGAACATGGTGATCTCATGAAAAAAAGGTTTAAAGGACAGACAAACTCTAACGCTCTATTTACTGTCCATCTTCTTCTGTGGTGTATTTTCAGGCACAGTCTTAATTAGAGATGCAGAGTTTAAGGTAGGTTAGCAGCTAGGAGCTAAAAGCTGGATCTTTGTGTTATATATTAAGTGCATGTAGATAATGTCTCCACCAACACAGCATCTTCTGCACGCTCTGCTTTGTACAACAGTCCATTTTAATAAAGCTGCTTGTCTTGAAAACCTCCTGATGATTGAGGCAAATGTAAAACATTGCAGACACTGCTCTATTCCTTGTGCATTGAAAAACAAAAAGTTAATAAGAGGTGATTGCTCTACTATTAATTTGTGAAAAACATTGATTGAATTCTTTATACCTGTTGTTACTTCCAGGGTTTGTTGCACCCACATCTGTCGTTCAGATCTATTCGACGTGATATTTTAAAATATTTTTTTCTGTCTAATCCAATAAATATCTCACACACATGCAGTCATGCAATATGCACACCTCCCAACACACTCGATCCCTCATCACTAGCCTCAAGGAACTCATGAGGAAGTTCAAAGGTTGCATGATTATTATAATTTTTTCAAACCAAAGCGGGAGGCAGAGAAGACAAAAACATGAAGTCAACTTTGGCTTGTTACGTGTAGCATGCGTCTAATTTTGTTCTGGCCCGCACATTAGAAAATATAATTAACCAGGATAGTTTTAAAACACTGCAGGGTATGTCCTTGCAGTGGTCAGATCAGAGTCCAGTGGAGCCAGAGTGGATGCTGTTAATTTTATTTTCATTTATTAGCACATATCTCCTGGAGGTATTTAGACTAACAAGGTTTCAGAGGGCCTTGGCTTGGCTATATGTGCCCTGTCATTATTGATTTCACTGAGCGCTGGCTGTGATGAGGACAATACACACTGCTTTGTTTTGATGCTTATGAGAAATTAGTGCACTGTGGCCTTGTTCTGTGTGGGGAGATGATCGTGTAATGATAGAAATGATGGTATTGACTCATTGGAGGGGGTTGTGGGGAAAGATGATGACCATATTTGTCAGGACAAATGAATAAAATGTGGATTACAATGAAGACAAATGTTGCAGCTGATATTTTAAAAAGCAGGAACGAGTGTTAATTAGTGACAGTTTTGCATGTTTTCTGCAGGTGCAAACCAAAAAGCCAATCCAGTGGTTTAAGGACTCCAATCACTGTAGATGTATTGTTTTCATTACTGGATATCATTTGCAACAAAAATGCTTTAAACATAAGCCCAGTATTAACCATAAAAACACAATTGTTCTGTTTACAGTTCTTTCTTCAACTCTGTGCTCGGTACAGCAATTTTATTTTTTTTTCTAAATGCCATTATGGTTTTTCTTTGTTCAATATTACATTTCCCAATATATTTGAAAAGTTGCAGTAAAGTCGTTTTCTCTTTGCCATAAATGTGCCACAGCAACATTGTAAAATCTATCCAGAGTCCACCACACTGTAGAAGACGCACACAATATTTTTTTTCCAATGACAATAGCACAATAGACCAGAATGTAAAGCTCCTCAGGTGCGTATCGAATCAAGGACAACTCACAGTTTCACTTTGGATGAACCTTCTCTCTAGTTTCCTGTGTGTTGTTATTTTGTTTTTAATCTATGCATAGACTTTAATGGGATACAACTGAGTTTTTGTTGGTTCTTCAACGGCACCATGGGAAGTGTAGGAAGTCACGACAGAGCTCGTACCCCCAGAAGATGAATCAAAACACTTAGGTCATCACAGTCAACACATAAAACCAGTATTTAAGGCTTAATAAATCCAACCATACACAGTGAAAAGCATTATTATTATTATTGTTTATTCAACATGAATTTCCTTGTGTTAGCCCCACAATCAATTTTAACTCTTGTCCTCTAGCTATTGAAATATGACAGCTACACATGTGACAGTATAAAAGTCCAGTATGATACAGAAAACATAGGTAAAACCAGCAAGGACACAACCTAACCCTTGAGCGTTTTGCCCATCTGATGTCCTTTATAACTTCACAGCAGTGTTTACCATGACCACTGGATAAACTGAGTCTCTTCATGTGTACTTGCCCTTGCACATGCAAACAGCTGCACACAATACCAACCATATGACCCTTGAACTAGACTTTTACAGGCTTTGTACACACCCTTCAAAGCCACGACCATTGAAGAGATACTATTCAAAGACACACATACACGAATACGTAACCACACATATATACAGGACAATAACTATTCAGTCAGTGGGGTTAAGGGGCTTATATAGCCTATGTTTACGTCAAGCACACTTTCAATATACAGCCATATAAATGTGAAAATGTTTTATTGTAGATGCAATGTAAGGAACACGAGATGCAAACTCTTGTGTTCAATGTCTGTTTAGTGGAAAACATTGTCAGCTTACCTTGAGTCTGCCTTTCAAGTTCTTCTTCTATTTATTTCGTCCTTTGTCGGTGAGTGTGTACAGCGTGTGTGTGTATGCATGGTTGTGATTTTGTTTTACTTAGATCCACCAATGCTAACGTATTTCGGCTTTTGATTTAGCTAGCTATCTTTGACGACAAGCAAAGTTACCCCAGAACAATATGTAGTGTTTGGGTCCTAGGTTAAGTCACTATGCTGCTCTACAGTAGCTTTAAGCTTAGTTAATAACAAGGTACGGGTTTGCTGATTTTTTCTGAGTGCTATATGCGGGGAGTCTGATGGTGGAGGTGGAGTTTTGTTGTAGGATCTGTAACTGGTCGACTTGAATGCTGAGACAAAAATGGCTGTGGTCCATTGCAGCTAAACTTTCTTCTCTTAAATATCCTTAAAGTATGTCATGAACTTTTTGGTGTGGCCAGCAGCTATGTCACTTTTGCTTAATGTTGCATTGTGCACTATTGGCAGTGATTATAGATTTTTTTACACCTACTTCATGATCCACGCTGTAATCAAGCCCCTCAAAATACAACCACATGTGTGCATGCGCCCTGACATAGTGTTTCGTCTTGCATGGGTCTACGAAGTGTTCGTATAGCATGACGTGAAACAGCCCGATAGCAAAATTATGAAAGCTTGGTACAAGCATACTGCAAGCTAATTGGTTCTATGATGCTCTTGAGAAAAACTTGTTAGTCGTGGTGGGCGATATGGCAAAGTTAGAATATCACCATTTTTTAATTACATATCACGATTTCGATTTTATCACTTTTTTTTTTTTTTTTAAAGACTAATATAACTGTAATCACATATTAAAGAAGAGAGACACTGAATAAATAAACTAATTTCTTCAAATTAGGGATAATCAATACGCTCTCCTTGTGCACTTTGCATTTCTCTGGTCTTTGTCGTCTGGTGTGAAGTCAAACTATTTCCATATAATGGACGATGAGTTTCTTTTCGGGACAAAATCCTCGCTTTCGCTTTCAACCATGGCCGCCGCCATGCCTCACGCTTGTTGTGTGAAAAGAAGAGGGGTGGGGCTATCAATGTCAATCACTCTGATTGGTTTAACGTCACATGTGTGTCATTCACCAAAAACCAGTGGCCTCCCTTCCCAGACAGTGGCAGAAATACAGCAGAAGTGCTGTGGATCATGGTAAAACGATCTCTCAAAAATGACAGCTCGTCGAACATGTAGAACGTAAGACGGTCTTAAATCGTCATATCGCCCACCCCTACTTGTTAGGTATCAAAATTTATTTCAGAATGACAAGATGTTAGCATTTCTAAGCATTTCGGTTGGTACAGTGAAAGTAAATAAGTTTAATGCCCTTGGTGTAACCCTACGTAAGTGTATACCTTGGTTTACAAGAAGCCTCTTGAGTGAGAGGTGAAACGTTTTCATGAAGCTTCAGCCCCATCCTTTTGCTTTGACACAACATCACTTGGATAACCATGACCTGTTTGGCTTAGAATCTTTACAGACATACAAATGCACTGATGTATTACTTCCTTTCTTCCTGGTATTCAAACAGTCATGTTACTGAAAAAGTAAGATATGTTGGATAGTGGATAGTGTTGTATCCCCTCCGTACTACAACTTCCTGATGCTAGGTAGGTTTAATGTTTGTATTTCCTATTGTCTTTGACTTTCCCAAACCAACATTCACTCATTTCAAGATGTGATTGACCAGTTGTACACATTTAACTTGTCTCTCTGTTTGTGATTTTTTGGTAAACAACTACTAATGTTGCACTTGAGAGACGGTCTGCTATTGTCAGCTGGCTTTTCAAATGGCCTTCCAGTGTGGTCGTAACCCAGCGCTAAAGGGCCAGTTGTGTGTAATTGTATCATAATTGGCACATATTATTTAAATCATCTTTACTGCATATGCAATAGGCAAGGCTACTCAGAAATGGTGGGAAATGAAGAGAAATCACTGTGCAATGTGTAAAGAACTTGAATCCTATTTTTGTTGGGACCTCCTGGGTTGAATGCAGGAGTCTGTCCTTATGCTCAATTACTCAGAACAATGGCTGAACTACTTTCCCTCTTTCAAAACTTCTGTTGCTTTGTAGTCGTATGATGTATGTCGTATGTGGCAGACGTCTACTCATGGCTGAAGATAACTGAATTGGCCTGTATTATTACAAGCTTTGCTGAGGTGTAGGGTGGAACTGAACAGTGTGAATCACCATGAGGTCATCAGTTCAACATGGGTGTGGTGGCTGCATGTAGCTGGACAGAAGGCACCATCTAAACTACAAAAGAGGTGATCGTCCATGCTGTAGTTGTCACCTACACAGCTTCTTCCCTCTGGACGGAGGTTTAAAGTCCCAAAATCTAAAACTCAATGATACAAAAACAGCTTTGTTCCTACTGCTGTTACACCATTGATGTACTGCACATAAGTTTGATATTTATTCCCTCATATTTATTCTGTATTCATGTATCGCCTGGGTTTTTAAACTTCTTTTTTCTAAGGGTTTTTTATTACTTTTATACCTTTTTTGGAGGTTTTTGTCTAATTTCATTCTCTCTTTAGTTTCTTTTTAATCTTTTTATCTTTTATGTCCCCGATTGTGGAACCAAGGGTGTTTTAATCATGTACATACAACTTGTGCTGGTTCACTTGTAACCTGTTTGTGCCTTGAGTGTGGAGGGATAAATTTACATTGACTGCAAAACAAATCTACCGACGGGTATAAATAAAGTAAGCTAAACCTGAACCTATACAGTTAATATAGTTCGTAAGACACATTTACCACTGCCTCTCTGTTGTTTAATAATAAGTAGTTGATACATATATGTATAAATACACACAACAGAAATAGTGAAAGCCACAGGTTTTAGGTGAGAAAAAAAGATCCAGCAACAAACACTTGCAACTCACATGAACTCGTCATCCATCTAAATACCATCTTTCTCCTTTTACTTTCTTGTACTCGTCTACTCCTTCGTCCTTTTAAAGAAGAGGAGGAAAAACCTCAGTTACACCAGTATTCTTTTTTTGATAACAATCATGCTTGATAGTCACTCATTGCTACAAAAGAATAATCCCGAACAAGCCTCACATTTGTTGCATTACAATGATTGTTTGTCTGCATTTTTGGGTTTATCTTTGTGTTTTTTCACCCTCTGCCCTGAAAGGTCAAAGTACCTCATCCTGCTGACATTTAGAGCATTGATAATATTCCCTCACATATCAATTTCACCTATTTTCTCATCATTCTCGTTTCCCCCTAGCAGAAAATGGAATCATTTGTGCTTTCAGCAATTTGTTATTGATTGGGAGAGCTCTGGAAATAGAGGGTTGCCATTATGGCAATGCTGCAGCTACAGTTAAATTGAGTTTTAAGCAGGCCTGCAAATGTATCATTTCACAGCCATAACACAAAAGCTTTTAAATCCATGAACCTCAGGATGGATCAAATGCCTAAAAATACCAGTATTCTCATCATATTGAGAGCTATTAGAATTTCTGCCGTTGAGAGGTTTTCCGTAATTCTGTAGAATGTGACAGTATGTGGCTGCGTTTAAGCGAAACCGCAGTTAAGATTGATTCTCTGACTAGCATCAGGGCTGTTTGAAATGTGCCACTGTGGGCCAAAAAATAGTGATTCAATGACTATTGCTGCATTCCAGATATCTTATTCTTCATCCTTTTTGGTCACTGTTACAGCTTTGTAGGGAAAATACATTGAGTTGGCCGTGCATGTGCATTTTTTATTTGCCTTTGGAAGTGTTGAGAGAATCAATACACGTCTTAACACATACATGTATGTAAGTGTATAGGGTCACGTGCACGCACACACGAGACTGGACACTACATGATGTATACCATCAGTGTAGATGCTGGGCACAGAGAAGTGGTGGACTGCTTTCTCGCTCTCGACATCTGCCCCCCAGCTCTTCTCACCCTGCACTCAGGGGACAGTGCGAACGGGCCCGGGCAGGAGAGACAGTAGGACCGCCTCGGGCTGGGTCTTCACCACATCATCCCCGCTCTGGTGTGGTTGGGATACCAAAGAAACCACGAGCATGCAGCACCTCTTCTAGTCACTCATAAATAATGCTGCCTTTTAATAATGAATTAGTAATTACCCCAGATGTTTTATTTTTGTTGACCAAGGAGCAGAGGGGCTCGTAAATTAGTACTACCGCTTCCCTCCTAGGGCATCGTCCTACTCCCAAATCCCCAGAGGAGGATTGCCAGCTTTAATGGCTTGTGAAGCAATCACCACCCCCGACACTTCAACGGGCTGGACAGTCCTACCACCACCCATCCCCACATCCCTGCAACTTCCAACTGTCACTCTGCTCCTGAACAAGGGAACTATTCGCATTGTGTGACATGCACTTGCATATCTGGACAAAGTTCACAATCCAACATGGAGGTTTTCTTCATTTTCATGTACTGCCTGCATTTAGTGTAGTGTTGCCACCAATAGCAACAATCAGAGATCATGCTTATGGCTTCCTTCATGTTGTATTTTAGCATTTTTGTTTATCTTTTATGACGATAGATATAGGCTTCTGAACATGAAAACAGTAACAAAATAAAATAAAGAAAAACAATATTAAAGTGGTGGTAGGATGGCTCAAATGTCCTCAAAAGAAGAGTGTCCTTGGCTCAGACGGGAGCCAGCCCGCTTGTTTTTTTCCAGTTGTTCCTCAGACAGTTCAGAAATCCGTGTTCAGTGACCTGGAGTCTCAAAAATTGCTTTTAGATGTGAATCCTTCTGTCTACATAGCTACCGGTTGGTTTATGAGACCCAAAGTGTAAAGAGTGCCTGAATTACCCCTAGAGCATCTGTTGTGTGCATGTAGGCATGATCAGAAAACAGAAAGACATACAATATGCATATATACACTGTTCATCATCATGTGAAGAAACAGCTGAGCATTTCTTCAGAGTAGACAAACAAGTGAATGATTTGGGCTTCAAGTGTTTTAACATGTGAATGATTTAAATACTCATATATTAATACGTAGGTATCTCTATATGAGTTATGCAAAATTTTGTTTGAGTGCACAGGGTGTCCGTTTACAATTACAAAGATATATTACAAAGGCAATTGATCAGACATCTTAATAATATTTGTTCTATGTACTCAGCAGTTATCAAAGATTTTAATCACATTGCATTTGTGTATTTCAGGTACCCTGTTGAAGAAAGAGGTACTTCCTCTGCTGTGGGCACCCATAGGTGATTAAAAACTTTAATGACTACTGAGTACATAGAACAAATCTGATTAAGATATCTCACCAATTGCCTTAGTAATATATTTTTGAAATTGTAAAGGGATTGTACGGACACCCTGTGTGTGTGTAGGTGTAGGTGTGTGTGTGTGTGTGTGTGTGCATGCCTTCATTGTGTGGGTTGATGAGCAGAAGTGTGCAGTCCGACCATGGCGGTGTCTTGCCTGGCTCCAACCAGCCTGGTCTTACTTTGCTCTAAAGGTTAGCTGTGTGTTTGGTTGTTGACCAAGAAGGAGGAAGAGAGTGTGTGTGTGTGTGTGTGTGTGTGTGTGTGTGTGTGTGTGTGAGAGAGAGAGAGAGAGTGAGAGAGAGAGAGAATGCCAGACTCTTAATGATCCCTCCAGAGAGGGCTTGCTGTGTGTGTGCAGCACTGAGGCCCGGACAGGGAAACACGGGGAAATTAGCTATCTTTCTCAATAACCTCCGATGAAAGTCTGCCTCCTACCCACTACTCTGTCACTGGCTCCTCAAGACAATAAGCCAATTAGAGCAAACCCAGCTAAGGGCCAGGGCCCTGTGTGAGTGTGTTGTGAAAGTGTGTACGTGTGAGTTAGAGGTGAGGGAGACATGGAAGAATAGCAACACAGATTCCTTGTTCATTTTTTTTTCTCCATGTGAATGAAGATCAAGATTTTAAAATAATACTGATGTTTTTTTTCACTCTCTGTGAAGTAAAAACATTGACACGACAAGTGTTAGATGTGTGGATGTGCCACCTCATGTGCTATATGCTTTAGACTGCTTGTATTTTATAGAAGGTGAACAGCTGGTTCACACAGTTACTGAGATTTCATATTGTACACATCTCACATGAAATTGTAGTTTTATAACTGAAGTTTTATCCTGTAGCCTACAAGCTTTATGCATTTTGTATCAGGAAGAAAGGAAGAATAATATTTATAAGGGGGGGGGGGGGG
>OOFC01002367.1:1194-11337 GCA_900323345.1 Pseudochromis fuscus | reverse complement strand
GGTGGTGGGGTGGGGTTAGTTGAGGGGTGTCATAATGAGGCTTGGTTTGGTGGGACAGATGTTGGGATTCAGGGGGCATCGGTTGAGACATGGAAGTGATGGTTCATTAGTATGAATCTCTCTCTCCTCTCTCTCCTCCCTCTCCTCTCTCCTCCCTCTCTCTCTCTCCTTTTTCAGCCTGTCTGCTTCATTGTGTTTTTCTGTCTCTATCACTGCCTTTCTCTCCCTCTCCCTCCTTCTCTGGTATGATTTCCTGTGCCCGGAGCCACTGACAGAGGCAATTCTTCCCCACTCTGCTGCAATGGTGCATCTCTGATTAACTTTTAATGACTTCACTATTACAGCCAGACACACACACACACACACACACACACACTTAGGCTAACGCTGGCTGGAGAGATGCTAACACGCTGAGATAATCAACCAAGAAGTTTGCACTTTGGCTCAGCCGGGCTAATAGCCTGTAATGGAAGTGATACATCGCAGCAATCAGACAGGATGGAGAGGGTTTTTTTCCTTCCCCCTCGCCCTCGATTGAGAGGAGGATGGTTGGGCAACAGTGCTCATGGAGTTGCCTCAGCAGAACGGCTGTGATCATGGATGTCTCATCCCTAACAGGTTCTTCACCCTCAGTTTATTGCTCTTTTCCGCGAGTGCTGGCCTAAATTTATGTTACACATGTTTGAGATGCGGTCTTTAAAATGGGAGGCATGGACTCCGGTTGAGTCATAAGGGGGCGCACCATCAATTTCACATGTCAGAGACAATTCACTGCTCACAGGCCTACACACAGCCTGTGTAAACAAGGATGTTGTGTATTGTGGCTTTGGAGGAGTTTAATCAAGCTTAAAAATACACACTCGGATAACTGAGTATCTGGGATCAATGAGGAGACTACATACTTCAAACATGATGTGAGGATTATGATCAGGATGTATGGAAGTCACGGAGGGTCTAACAGTTAATGATTATTAAGTCTGTTTGTCGGGAATGATGTGGAGCTTATCAGGAAACACTGAGTTTTAAAAAGATTTAAACGTGACATCACCTGGACGTGGACTTGAGGTTTGATCTAAGACTAACACACTGGATGACATCATCAGATTTCTTCAACTTAAAGGAGCAGTAAATGGACCATACATACTTGGGATTTTTTCTTAATGCTAGGGCAATAACATAACTTATTACATTACTGGCCAGATGTGTTATTGGTGAGGAGGCGGGTGTGACCTTTGAACCCGAGGACACTGTCCAATGTGTCTCCAGTTCATCTGTGAACAAGCCTCCCAACCACCTGTAAATCAATGGACAGCAGACCTGTCAATCAAACTAACCACGCCCTCTTTTTGAAAACTAATATCTACTTAATGATGAAATGATTTTCACATGGACCACATCACTGAGAAGAATGACTCATGGGAAAAAATATTGACTGGTTGAAAATGCTGATTTGTGAATTGAGGTCAGTTGAAGTCAGAGTTTTTTGGAGCCAGCATCTAGTGGCCATTGGTGGTGTTGCACTTCCACATTGTCTTCACTTGTAGGAGCTGGTTTCCTCAACTATCTCTATATACAGTCTATGGTTTTACTGTGGTTGACATCAATATTTTGAGGTGTGAGACAAGTCTTTCTGTAGTCACGGGTCATCTTCTGGTAAAAACCAATCGTTCATGGTCTGGGGCAGGTGTTAGTAACACTCCTCACGATGGTACATGAGGTTACAGTGTGTATGACAACGTTACAACATAAACATGAGGTCAGCAGGACATGTGGGAAAGAAGATACTGCTCAGAGTCAACGTAGTCTCCTCAAGTGTTTCATAGATATTGTTGCTTCAGACATTTTCAGTCACGACAGAACTTCTTCCATCACATGTTCATCAGTTTGCAGGAAGTTGCAGAGGTTGTATTTTGATGCAGGATTGAAACACTAAGTGATGTCAACATAATGAGATGGTTGATCTACATGTAACTTCACTGAGAGATTTATCAGAGGTGATGTGTGTGTTGCAGGTGGTGTCAGGGTGGCCGTGCTGTCAAAGTGGAGAAACAAGCTGGGAGGTGTGAGGTAAGAAAATACTGTTAAGGGTTTTTTTATACCGCACTTTTTTGACCTTAGCTAGATCTCAAAGTGCTTTACAAGGCCCCTTACTCACACAATCACACACCAGTGGCTACAGAGCTGCCATGCCAGATGTGTAAAAGCAGATGTTGGAAAAACTCCAAAACATCTGATAATCCTACTTAAAAAAGGACCATGCTTTTCCATGTGTTCAGTTGTAACAATGTATACAGTGTAACACTTCCTGTTGTTGCTACAATGTTGACAAATATCGTCTTTTTTCATAGCTGTTCGGAAACAAAACTGTCGTCATAGAAACGGACATATGAGATGTATTTATTTCATGTACTCCAACACATAAATAACCACCGGTGCATGGAGATACTGTACAGTCAGTATTACGCTACCTTCTGTGTTTCTCGACAGCAACATTTTCCTGCATTTCCCCACATACACCGATTAACACAGACACACAAAGAAAACGTTATACATACAGGTTGTGATTAACATATTGAATCCACCGTTATCAGCAGATAATGAGTCTGGATCAGATTCAGACTCAAACAGGTTCACACTGGTTTGAAAAGTTTGAATTTCCAGCCTAAAAAGTTACTTTGTTTATTTACAGTCACCTGTCAGAGAGTCTGGTTCCGCCTCCTTTCACTCTCCTTAGCCAATCAGAAGAGACCAGACTCTTGAGACAATGTAAAGTGTAAAAACAAAAACAATATCAGCTTTTTACAGGACATCTGTATATTTAGTAAAGAAAAACAACTACCGTATTTTCCAGACTATTGAGCGCAGTTTCATGTGGTCCACTCTGACCGGGTCTGATGTGACGACGCTAAATGTATCGGCGGCACGGAGCTTGCTAGCTTGTAAAAAGCTAACGAGCTTCGTGCCGCCGATACATCAGAAGCACCGGTGTTTAAGTTCAAAGCGTCGGAAAAAAGTAGCGGTTTATAGTCTGGAAAATACGGTAATTATCTTGGTGATGATGCATGAGAGGATTTGAAAATATAAAATCCTGCTGAACCAGTTACAATTGATAAACAGAGTAAAGCTGAATCTCACACAGAAAGAGACGTTTATTCAGAAATGAAGATCAAGAGGAAACTTTGTCCAAAAATTTAAACAAGTAATTTTCTATTGGAAGAAAACACTAAGAAAAAAAAAACATATCCATTATAATTATATGGACGTACTTTGTATCGTCTCTGTTCTGGTTCTCAGTCGTTCACATGCAGAGAAAATGCATAAAAAAAAAATCTTTTTCATTTGTTTTCTCCTTCGGGCAGAACATAAAAATAACATAATCATAAATCCCACATAAAAGAATAAAACAATACAAATAAAGCAAATACAACAATACTGCATGGATCGCCATTAAAATAAAAACGTCCTTATGAAGTTTGGCATTTCCGTCTCCTCTCGCCGCTGCTGAATAGGCAGGCGAGTGTTGTCAGCGTATTGATGAGTTCAGCCATTTTGTTTTTTCTCCGGGCAAAACTCTCGCTTTCATGTTTCTGATCAGAAAGAAGGAAAACAGTTATGAATTAAACATGCGGGTATAATACCTCTGCCGAATCCATACCTTACTGCAGGAAGGTGTGTGTGTGTGTGTGTGTTTGAACACGTTGATAGTTTCCAACAATGCTTTTTGAAGTCTGGAGGGTTTTTTTCTCCAATCTTCCTCATCTGGATCCTCTTCATCCTCCTCTGTCGACTTTAATAATTTCAGCTTTATTTTCTCCAACTCATCAAGCGCTAACACTAACAGGTTGGATAAACATATGAGGCTTGTTTTCATGTAACAGGTTGTTTTCAGCTCAGCATCTTAAAAAAAACACACACCAGGATTCAGGTTATTTGCATTTTGAGAGTTTCATGCCTCCTGTTATGTACTTTCTTGCTGTGATGGGGTGTGTCTCTGATGACCTACATCTTTAATCTGATGGGTTTATTTGGCAAATAAAAGCTTTTTAATTACACCTGAAGAAGAGAAAAAAATCTCCAGATAGGATTGACAGTATGAGAGGAGGTCAGAGGTGGGATGAGGGGACGAGTGGATGCAAATGGAGACTGATGCTGGAGGATAAATGAAAAGCAGGGAAACAAAATAATGGTGTGAAAAATGTTACAATGTAAGAAGTTTTAAAATTATACTTATATAGAGAGAACCTGACAACGGGGTGAGGAATAATGAAGTATGAATGTGTCTAAATTTGTAATATATTTGTAACTTAAAGTATATTTGTACATGTTTTTATAACAGTGCATTGCCTATTTTTTAAATTCCTTTTTAAATGTACGTATTAACCCTTTAGCATCTGAGCCTCCATGTTTCCACCGGGACTTTTTATGCTTATTTTCATTTCAAATTCAAATTTAACCTGTAAAATCTAACATTCATGTGCAGTCACAGTGTTTTTCTTCACTAAAACTCTGAAATCAAAATCAGTTTTTGTGTTTTTCTGCTTTTCTTGCTTCATCGTCCCTGTTATTACTCTCTTATAACAGTAGTATATAGTAAATCAGCTGTTTTCCGGCTTCTGGGAGAGACACTGGTGAAATTACCGTAATGACACCATATTCACTGTAAAGTGCAACATCTCTGCTCGGAACCGTTGGAATTTTTCCAATTGCGCGAACCGTCACATAATTACGGTAATCCAGAGACGCATGTGCAGACCTGTCGCTCAGAATTAAAGGGTTAAAATGATGTATGTCCTTTTTTCAGTAATGGACCCCAGGAATCTGTCATTTGAAACTGACCGGTGTGATGAGGATAGTTGTGGAGGCATCACCCTGCTCATCACTCACTGTTACCTCCTGGAAAATGGCTGAAATTGGCTCCTTCTTAGTGTCACCTCTCAGGCTGTTGTCATTTCTACAAACACTGAACATCACCAATCTTTATTTCTAGAGCACTTTTCATACATCAGGACAAAATGCAACACAAAGTTTTTTATACATTCGTCGGGTGATGTAACGCACGCACACATACACTCACACACACATACACTCACACATACCCCAACTCCCCTCCCCCAAACCACCCCCCCAACAGTTCAAGCGAGTGTAGACCTGCAGTATGGTAAGAGCGATGGCTTGGCACTCACGACCAGGAAATACCACCCGGGGGGGGTGTCCACACCAGAGGGAACCGTGGCCCACCACCACAGGGGGCGCTGCCAAAAATATGAGCCAGACCCAGACCAGAGGGAGCCCACAACCACAAGGCCTAGAGCTCCCCACCATCCAGGCCAGAGCAGAATCCCAGGATGACATCATCAGTGTGAGTCCATTCTCAAAGAAGCAGGTGGGTACGGGTTATTTTTTTTGTGTAATAGATTACACATTACTAGTTACCCTGAAAAAAAATTCAAAAAGTAGTGTAACTATTTCAATTACTTCATCAAAGCAATAAAAGTTACTACATTTAGTTACTTTTTAAAGCTGGACATGCACCATGAAAAATCAGCTGACTTCAGCAGCTCTGAGTAAAGTGCCTTCTTCTGATTGGACGAAGAGAGGTGGCGGAATTAGAGACACGAGCACCAATCAGAAGACAAAGATCAAAGCCTGTGTCTTCTATATGTTACAATATATTTGAATCTGAAACATTTGTAATGACCCACATTTTGATTAGAAACTGTAATTTAGCGACATATCTTTCAGTAATGCGAAGAAATCATCATTGTGCAACAGTGTATACAAAGGAAAAAATGTAATAATGTAGCTCATAAAGGGAGTAATTAATAGTTACAGCTGTGGTGTGTTGCACATAGGAGTAAAATTCACATGTAAGAGAGTAAAAGTAACAAATGGGATTTAAGTAACAGTAACAGAAATTCAGGATTACACACATTTTCTGGTGTGTATCCTGCAGATTTAGGAAAATAAAAAAAATAAATCAAAATGTTGTGCTATGACCTTCGTCGCACGGTGATTACAAAAACACACACACACACACACACAGTAAACAAACATAAGTGTAAAAACAGCTCTGTAATTCAGTACCAATGAGCAGGAGCCATCTTTGCGCCTTACATCCAGTCAAACTGCCCCTTTGACTTGTGCGTAAAAATGACTGACGCCTTAAATTAACATCCGACTAATGAAAAGCGACGCCTGCGAGTTTCATTTCACCGCCTGATTAAAACTGACAACTTCCTGAAAGCCGTTCGCATGTTGTCGGAGCGTGTTTGCACAGTCCCGGCACACGTCATGGATCTGCATCACGTTAAAAGAATCCTATACTCAATAGGTCTCTGGTGTGAAGTGTCATATTGCACAACACTCGCTTTTCTTTGACTTGTCAGATAAGTCAATCCTCCCCCCCTCGGCTGCCTCCCCTCCATCACCTCCACACTAATGAGGATGTCACTTGCTTCCTCCAAGGCCGCACTCCTCACCGGTGATGCTAAGTGTGTGTGTGTGAGGTTACGGTGGTTGGTGCAAAGCCTCACCCCGCTGCGTCACACGCCATTAGACTGCCAAGATGTTTATTGTCACATGACGCTTTGACGGCTGCTTCAAACGATCGTCTCCAAGCTGCAGTTTGATCATGAAAATCCTCCAAAAGATATTTTTAAGGTGTTAAAGTATCGGTAGAAACTTTTTAAAGCTTCAAAACGGTGGATTTAGATGTTTCTTCAGATGCAAAAAAACTTCTTTCTAATGTTGGAGAAGCAGCATCAGTATTCTGGAGCACATCCATAACTTAATTTGTGTGTATGTGTCCATATCTGTGTGTGGTTGAGTGCTATGCTGTGTTGCATCTCCCCGTGGTGGAGATGGGAGGCGACATGGCGGGCTGCTCTCTGTCAAAGGGAGGCGAGTGTTAATATTTAAACCGAAGGAGGCTCTATTTAGAGCCCGCCGCCTCTCCGTCTCCCCGGTGGACAGCGCAGCGGCGATGCCGACCGGTGCCATTATGGAGGAAAGCTGTAGGAGGCAGCCGCACGTCACTAAGTCTCCCTGACAGAATCAGTTTGCAGATGAGCTTTAAAACGCGTCACGCTGTTTTCCATGCCAGCCATGCATGTTTGTGTGTGTGTGTGTGTGTGTGTGTGTGTGTACTGACAATCTCTAATTTAAGAGTTCCTCCTCAGAGAGACTTGCATCCCAGCATGCTTTGCACCTAAACTCACAGGCCCATCGCAGGGCATTCAGGTACAGCAGGGCTCCCCAAAAGTGCAGCAGACCACCACAGTTTGACATCTTCTTTCCCACCAACTGTTGGTGTTTTAATCCGACTTAACCTCAGGTTTCTTGTTCTGCTTTGTTTATTTATTTATTTATTGACATCTGTGTTGCTTTGAAGTCACCTGCCAATCAGACGCTGTGTCCAGTTTCTATTGATGGAGTTCGAGCCCTGCTGTTGGTCTGGACTAACACCTCTGATCTTTCTTTGCATGTTTATTGAAAAGATGATTTTACAAATTGTGCTAAAAGGACCAGTTTAATTCAGTGTGTTGGTTTGATTTGAAATGGTCGGTGTGATCTCAGGGAGGAAGCTTGAAGTCATTTATAACCAGGAGAGCAACTGGTGTGTTGGACTGGGACCACCGTCCACTCCAGAGATGTTACATACTCTTCATAGCTGATGCTTTCACAGGACGGGTCAGGTCATAGTAAATGTCTATATCACATTTGAACTTCAGATCTACTTAGAATATATCAACAGCCTCTCTGACATTAATAAAATGATGATTAGTCCTTTAATGATGTTTGATTGATCAGTGAGTTTCCAGTTTATGTCCAGTCTGTGCAACTGTCCAATTTAAAAAAAAATACTCACAGTCACAGTCTTTATTTGACTCACACTGTTGGAACTAAAATCCATTTTAATAGATAACTGTGAAATTTGAGCCTCACTGTATAAAAATTAACACCTGTCTGAAAGTATATTTTCAGTTTTGTGTATTTTGGGTCACTTTAGGAAAAGTCGTCAAATTTCAGGCTAAAGGAAAATGATACAACATTGATCTTGATACATTGCACTTTGAACCTCCACATCCTCGTATCAGGTTTCATCGTTCTTGTTTCATGATCTGCTTGTTTGATGATTTTACTACTTTATCTCCGGGTGTTTCTTGATACCGATGTGATCCAAGTGTTTTTCCAAAGTTTAAAATCTTCATACTGCTGTTGTGCTTCCTGGTCGATACCCAGAGGCAAGGATACGTTACCTGGAGACGGCCGCCTGATGCTCTCTGACCCGGTGTTAGACTGGTTTCTATATTCTACATACGCAGGTAAACACTCAGACGGAGCTTCACAGACCCCACACTGACCTGCAATCACCAGCTTTGCTGTAAATCCTCAAATACTTCAAGTAATTATATATTGTATAATGTTCAGTTGAGCAGGAAGTGGATCAGAAGTTAGTCGCAGAGGATTTATTCAATAATAGTTTCATTTAAAATATCTGGAGTTTCTCACCTGTAGTAGTGAAACTGTTACAGCTTTAAAGAAAGAGACACGATGAAGCTGATAATGTGACAACAGCCGATAATGTAACAAATTTGCACTTTTTGAAATGTAACAGGTCAATAACGTAATGAAACCGAACTGAACCGAAAACGTAATAACTTTTGGCTAATAATGTAATAATTTACTACATTATTGGCCTGATAAAAGAACGAAAATTGCAAATGTAATAACTGAGCTAATAACATAAATTATTACATTATCGGTTCAGGACTTTTATTACGTTACTAGCCTATTACATTTCAAAAAGGGCAAATTTATTACGCTATCTGCTGTTATTACATTATTGACAGTGTATAAATCTGTTTTTATCTTAAATTGTAACAAACTTATGAGTGGACATCAAAGTCCTTGATACAGGGACAGAAGACGTCTGAGGATTTAACAAAAAAAAAATCTCCTTATTCATCTAAAAAAGTAAAAAAAAAAGAAAATTTTAACTCAAGAAAAAACAGCAGAGAAGTAATAAGTGGATTACAGGATAATCTGATGTTATTGTCTGTACAATATGGTAAAACACAGCTTATAACTTAGCTTAACAGCTTATAACTTACTAAAGTTTGATTAAAAAAAAACTTCCAGCAGCACAGTGTTGATGCATTTTCACCACATAACTAAAGTTAGATCATTAAAACAACCAGATTTCACATTAAAGACACATGAAGGACAATGATTAACATGTTTTCCACTTTGCTTTGTTGTTGTATAGATTTATTCCTGGTAACTCTCCCTCTGGGTTAAATTAAGGTGTTTTTCTTTTATTAGTAATGTTAGTGTGTTTTCCTCCTGTAAGTCATGTTTAAACAAAGGAAAATCAATTTCCATTAAGTAGTCTTGTAATTACTTGTACAGCTGCAGTACAAAGCTAGTACTCATAATAATACTCTAATACCTGCAGTATATTGTACTAAAATATTCTCATTAATATCACTGTCATAGCATCAGTGTATCTCATAGTTTACATTTTTTCAATTGGTTATAAATTGAAATAATAGGAGCAGACGACATGTGGATTCATCTTTTCTGCCTTTGTAAATCCTTCTGGAGGAATGCTGGGCGGGTGACGGTGGCTCGGAAACGGGCCCCTCTTGACCTTTGACCTCAGAGTGAGACTCTTTGTCAAGTGTTCGACAAAAGCCTCGGTTCAGCTGAAGAGTGAAACCCTCCGACTGTTCACCACACTCAGGAAGTGTGAGCGTGTTTTGTGCCCTGACGTGTCCTCAGACATCTGTCCACTTTACAGGGGAGTCGGAAAAAAGTCTCAAATAAGTCGAGCAGCGTTCGAACAAGTTGAAATAATGAGAGGGGGTGAAAAGATGGAAACAAACCAGGTTTCAAAATGACGTCAATGTGCAAAAAAAAAAGTGCAATATCATCAATATGACTAGATGCTGGCTCCAAAAATATAAATATTCAGTCAAAGTCATTCAGATGTCATTAGCTAAACTCTACTCTTCTTATATTAGGCTTCAGATATTAGACTTCAAAAAGAGGAATGCCCAAATACGGTCAATTCTGGCTCCAAAAAACAACATGGTGATGTGCAAAAGCCGTTTTGAGGGCTTCAAAATGGGCGTCCACAAA
>OOFC01002365.1:0-11021 GCA_900323345.1 Pseudochromis fuscus | reverse complement strand
AAACACACGGCATAGCCCTTGTGGGTCTCCCTTCAGAGGTGGAAACGGCTCACATGATCAGCTTGGTCAGGACTTTTTTAATGTGCTCTTGGGTCTTTAAAGACACTGGAGGAGGGGTGATGGGACGTGCAGTCAATCCTCATGTTTGCGTTCAACCACAGTGTTTGTTTCTCAGTTGCGTTGCGCCGAGCCCTCGCTCAGAGGGCCAGGAGGGTGGGTGAGTTGAGGGAGTCTGAGGACTGGTCGCCGCTGCTGCTGCTGCGCCGGTGAGCCTTGGAGCAAGACTCAGAGGAGGGTGAGGGGCTCTCTGGCTCCAGCATGTTCGGGTAGGTGAATATGAGGCTCGGAGCATTTGGCGTGGCAGCCGGGGTGGACGCTGCCACTACTGGCGTGTTCAAGCTGTCTCCATCCGGGCAGTACATCCCCCCACTCATGCCGCTGCCGCCCAGGCAAATGGGCTTGATGACGGAGCGCTGAGGCTTACCTACATTGTCCTCTGCGTCCTCTGGCTCCTGCTTCACCACCACTTGGTTCATCTGAGCCCGTGTAGCCATGTTGGAGCGCATGGTCAGCGGGAGCGGGGCACACTGCTGCTGCGGGTGCCCTGATGACTGGTGGCGCTCCTCCATGGGCAACTTGCAGACAGGATTGTGGGCAACCAGCATGAACTCCAGCTTGTCTTTCTCCTTCTGTAGACTCTCAATCTCCTTCTGCAGGTCAGCTTTCTCTTCCTCCAGCTTCTCCGTCTCCTGTTAGGAGAAAAAAAACAAGGTTGAGCACTGTATGTAGAGCTTCAGATCTTTTTTTAAATCTTTATTTAGCTGTAACAATACAGAGATAGCAGAGAACAAGGGGAAAAACATGCTTACGAAAGCAAGAAACTTACAAGGGATTTTGCAATTTATGGTCAGCACCTGAACCATGAGTCCACCAATACTTTTGAGCTGATTAGTTCTACCTTCATGTCATTTTTGGGGAATATTTATATCATCTCCAACCCAATCAAAGCTTTATAATCCTTTAATTCCATAAACAATAAAGTAGCCAGACTGCATGAGCGATACTCTGCAACACCAAAAGAGGGCACTGTTTGTATGCCTCAATTTCTTGATGCACACTCAAACGTGTTAAAGCAATGTCATGGGCTATTTGGACCAACAACATGTAATCTCAAAGCCTTCTGCTTGAATGTGAGCATTAGATGATGACTGTGTGTTGTTTGTGTCTCAGAGACATGAGATCTGCATCAACAATGTGTCAAGTAAAAGACAAAAAGCCGATCCCATTAAAAGCTGTTCAACAGTCGCAGACATTGGGCAGAACAAGATAAGCTGACATGCTGTCTGAGAACTTTGACTCATGGGCAAAGGTATGAGGAAGTTAGATACAAAGAGCTCAAAGAGGAGGGGACTCTTAAACAGATGACAGCAGCCAATCAAAAAGAAAATACTGTACAAATATTGCGACTTCACCCGAAAGTAACACTTCCTTATTTGGATTTTTTCCTTCTTGTTTAAAAGCACATGTGAAGAAGGGAGCATAGGCTGTGGTGTGTCTGTATATGTGTGTGCATGCAGCATGTCTCTTTGTTGGACTGTGAGACAAGCAATTTGCCCCTTTAACAAAATGTCCTGTATTCACGGAGACAGCTGCCTACAGCAAATTCCGTTCCTGGGTCTTTTTAAGGACTGACAAGCTCAACCTCACTGTAATTCTGCTAATTAGTCCATTTAGATGCCGTTACTGTCTGCCAGGGCAGAGCCGCGAGACAGCCCTACCTCTGTCTGCAGCTGCCCGAGACAAAAAGCTTTTCATCGCCTGTCATCTTTTCACTCAGACCTTGCACTCAGAGACGCAGTGAGAGTCAAACCAGTAATGTGAGGTTGTAAAATTTAGGTGTGGAGTTCAAGCACTCCTGAAAAACCTGGACTTGTGCCAGGCTTCAAAACGAGTGTCCCTTATTTTTTTCTTCTTGTGTATTCTCTGTGTGCAAATACATTTTCCATATTTTCTGCAAAACAATAAGCATAAAAAAAGTTTGCCAAAGAAACAGGAAGCAAGGGTGTTTACAAGCCACATAAGAGGAACAAGAGGCTCTGGCACTTACACTGATTTGTGATTGTTTTATGATTAAAACCCAGAAGAATACTATGACACTGATCTGCTGGCTTCGGCTTTCTACTCACCCCTTGCAGCATCTCGGTGAGCTCTCGCCTGCGGTTGCGGCACTTGGCTGCAGCTAACTTATTCCTCTCACGTCGCACCCTCCTTTTCTCCTCTTCCTCCGGGGTGAGCTAAGGGCAGGTAAAGAAAGAACACGGCAGGTAAAATAAGCTTTTTGACAGACACACACACACACACACACACACAATCAATATGAAGCGAAGAGCATAAACAAGAGTTGGATACTACTGGCTGGCTGTGAGCAGAAAAACAATGTTGCATGGAATTTATTGGGATGATAAAACATAGTGATGAGCTTCTTCGCCATTGAACAAACAAGTTTAATTTATGGAAACAACAAACCTGGTCCCTCACCTGTTCATCCCTCTTGCGCCGACCCCTGGCATCCCCGATGGAGCGGATGACCCCAGGCCGAGCCAGCGTGTTGTGCCCCAGCAGCCCCGGCCCATTGGTCAAGTGATGGCCGTATGGGTGGGAGCGGGAGTAAGGGTTGGACATGGAGGTGATGACAGTGGGCTGCACCATCCACTGCAGGTCTTGGCTGGTCGTGATTGCATTGATTGTAGGGATGAAGGCACTGTTGGAGCCGGGCATGTCAACCCTGTACTTCTGGAAAGAAAACAAACAGGGCGATCTAAGAAAATATTGCAGAAAAAGAAGTGGGGTGTAGAGCCACATGTTCGTATGGTGATATAGTGTCAAAGGATGCAACTTAATTCCATAATAAGCATCATCTATTTTGCTGACAGCACAATTGTGCGCACTCTCACACACATCACCATCACCACCCAGAATTCTCAAATTAAGACATATTCTACATATCGAGCTTACAGTAATGATTCAGTCCACATAGGCAAAGCACTGTGCATGTAACCCCTAGAGTGGAACAGTGACACATGCTTTGAATCATGTGGGAAAACCCAAGGTTTCCAGGGCATCTCATCTTTACTACAATAATCACGATACAAAATGCTGCACTGGTGAATTGTTGCATGTCTGGATTGGAGAGCTGTACTTCTAAAAGGGCAGATCTAAAAATGTAAACAATAATTTAATATAACAAACTGGTTTTAAACAGTGCAGAGGATTAATTATCCACGCTGAAAATTCTTTAGGAAACATAGAATCTAATATGTTACAACAATAACTATGCCGTTTTTGTTTTCTCAGGACATTGTGTGATAGTAGAACATAACTATAAATATCTCAACTTTAACCCCTTTTCAAACCCTATACAACCAAAAGTTTTAATGTATAATAATCTACAGAGTATGTTTTGCATAAAGGTCACAGGTGTGAGAACTGATGTCAGATACTAACATTTAACATCGTATAACACTGGTTATATGATGTTTCTGGCATCCACAAACAGAAGGACTGCTTGCCTGCGTGCGTGCGCAAATTTACGCACGTACTCAGATCCCCGTTATTCCCGACTTTCCGTCGGATATCCCGGCAGTCTATTGGAACTTTTGTTTATCTGGTGAGTCACTGTGTATGGGATTTTTTGAGCACATGTGATCAGGTCAGTTCCAGTAAGGGGGAGGAAGCCAGCTGTAACAATCCAGACATGTTATCCAGAATTACGTGAGCGGATTTTTGCGGGGAGAGAGGTTTGGCTTCAAAATAAGAGCATCACAATTCCCGTCATCAATAGTAATAATAATAATAATAATATTATTATTATAAACCAACCAACAAACAAAACAAGCAATTAATTAAATGGAAAAGCAGATATTTAGAAGAGAATAAGCATGATGAAATTCCTACAGTGATGAAAACAAATCTACTGGTCTAATAAAAAAAATGCCTTGTTTTAATATGCCTCAATAAACGTAATAAAGAGGTCATGTTCCAGCCCGCTTTAATGGGAAACAGGCTGCCAGTCTGTGATTACAGGGAACTAGAGCAATGTACGGGCCAAAAGTCGTTTACCGACATGTTGCGTGAGCCTTTTCCACCGAAGTGCATAATAACGCAGGAGGGTGTGGGTAAACAACATGTCTATTCCCGGATTTAGATCCCATTATTTTTGAATATGAACACGGCGTTCTCGTGGCATTACCCTGGCACACCTACAGCATATGCAAAGTATATATATCAGTCAGACTGTATAAAGGCATCACCTCTGATTTTTAGCGGTAACTCCGGCATAACCAAACCGATTATTGTCATTTCCTCTGAAAGGAAATACGGGCTTCTGATGGCTCTGTGCTCCGGGTCTGAGCGTGTTTCACGCTGGAGGAAATGTGCCATGTGCAGCCCGAGACCCGTCTGATCGAATTAAACGACACTCTGACTCCACGGTCGGTTATTTGTAACAGTTAAGACACGAACAAAATTACTTCAGCTGAACCTAAATCACATTCTCCAACAGCACATACCTTCTGAAGGTGTTTAAAATGCCCGAACTGTTGGCCAAGAGAAATCCAAATCTTGTAATAATTACTACATGCCTGTTGCATCCAGTTTAACATTTATTTCCAGGCTTTCTTATTGCCAGGCAGTACAAAGAGTAAATAGCTCAGGGTAAGGTATGTATCTGCTCTAAAGGGATTTGTCGTACTTCTTATGCATGTGCGTAAAATGCGTCTCCAGCGGGGTGCTACAGGCGCAAAGAAGCCAAGAAATTTTACAGTTTTATGGACGAAAACATGAGAACATTTGAAAGGGGTCGAAAAGCGGTATCTGGAAATCACAATTCCAACACAATGTCCAGCAAATCACCTGCATCACTTTACATGTCAGTGTTTCCTGTACGTGATGAACCTGTTAAGTACTGTTTGATAATTACCAACAAGTGAATTATACATGTTTTATTTATGTGTGCAATATCGCGCGCCTTCGCCGTTTACCGTTGCGCACCAACCAGTGCGTAAAATTACTATTTGATCAAAGTAAATCACCAGTCTCTGTCTAGATAACTTATTACAGAATTGTAAGGATGTCAGTCCTAAATACTTGTGCACAGATCGAGTCGCGCATCTGTTGAGTCACAGATGCAATCTGTGTCATTGGGTTCATCCGTTTTTTCCCCAAGCGACCTGGAGAATTCTTATCAGTCAGTTAATTGGTAGAAGCGCGGCGCCATGTTAAAAATAAATCAACATGAAATTCTTCAGGGTATGCAATTGAAATACCAGACATTTTAATATCAGACTGTTATTAGTAGTCGAGATTGCAACAGTTCCTTGTTACCTGGTAGCTTGAGGTAGAGATCGGACTTCCGATCGTGCTGCTGCCGCTTGTGAAAGACTCTGGCTGGGCCGGAGAGGTACTGCTGCCGCGAGACGAGGTGTCGTAGTTCCCGGAATAGTCCTGGTACATGATCCAGGAAAGAGGAAGATTTCAGTAGACTGCTCTGAAACCCCTTTTTATTGTTTAAATCCCCGTAGTAAAAAAAGCACCAACAGAAAAATCCTCTGATTGGAGACGTTGTTAATTTGGGTTATCCGGAGAAGAGTTGGCAAAAACAAAGTGCAATTGTACTCCTCTAAACTAACCAAAATTTCTTACAAATATTTCAAGTTGGAATAAATATTTTTATGTGATAGCCCTGCCCTTGTTTTCCACTGTTCTTTATGTTTTCTTAGTGCCAGGTAGATCTATACTACACTTAAAGATCCTTTCAGTTGCGCAAACTTCTACTTAAAGTCAGCAGCACATCTTCAGCAGTCAAATCCAGCAGAGACAAGTGAACCTGTAGTTAAAGAGTGACTCAGGCAGGTTAACACTGGCCTTAAACCCTATTGCCTGTTTAATCTTCGGAATAGCTTCCCACTGTCTTGCCTACACTACACGACTCGGAGCTCTCTGCTGTTCACGGAACAGTTCTAACTTTTTTTCTTTTCCTTTTCACCACACTTCCTAGAGATGACTCACTCCAATGGCAGTATGAAGAACTGCAACGGCTTTTCAACACCAACGAAACAGCCCACGTCACGCCTGGGCGTTGCAACTCTGACCAGGGAGGGGTCGTTTCTGGATAAGGCAGTGAAAAAGAAAGATCCGACGCGACCATGCTTCGCCCAGCGGACACTGGGAGATTTTATTGCAGAGCTGGGATTCAACAAAAGCGGCAAAATTATGTCGCGAGAGATTTATTTTTGTTGCGGACGTCAGTGGCTACCACGGAGTTCACTATTTGTCTGACTTGCTTCGATCCATTGACGCATGTTTCCTAAAATGGGCAGTTGCGTCAGAGAGCGCGTGTGGGTTTCCTTGGTAAAGAAAGCGTCAGACACTGGAGGGATTCCCTCCCTTCGCGCACTGCACTCCAAACTGGGAGCTCACAGTGCCCAGGTCCCAGTCCGGTCACATCAGTGCAGGAAAACAAGATATTAAAGCTGAAAGCGTTTAGATTAGGAAAGTATGGACGTGTGTCGCGAGACGTACGTGCGTGTGCACTGGGTTTAGACGTTAAAAGCCTGTATTGGAAGTGTTTTTCTTTCAAAACTATTTAAATTGTATCTGCGCTGAGCCTGAAAACTAACATGACCCGACGACAGAGAGACGCCGCGCGTGTGGCCACACTGCTGGATGAAAAGCGAGCTGAACACCCACCGTTAATCCGCCACTGCTCCCGTTAATAAATTCACACAGAATATTTTGACATGCAGTGTCTCTGCACAGTCGAGTCTTTATGTTATTTGGCACCGACGATATTGCGCATTATTTGGATGCGTGGCGAGGGATGCAAAAGTATAGCAGAAAACGCGGCACGGTGCGGTGCGGACGGTCAGGTTAATGTGGCCCATTTCAGAACAGTGCAGCATTACGGCTTCAAAGGAATCCTGGTGAAATGTGGGCTAATTGTAATTCGGACGCACCTCATAAACAAGGGCACAGCGCCCAGAATATGACACGTTACACGATATAAAATGGTGTATTAAGTATAATCCAATCTGCTATGGTTCCTATTTTAATCTCTATCACCATAACTGGTTCTGCTGAGCTCTCTTAAAGCTGTTTGCCGCGCGTATCTTTGCCAGAAAGAGTCGCTCCCGTCAAAAAGTTTAAATTGCAGTGCTCTGTTGGGGAAGTTGTGTTGAGATAACATTAATGTGCAGGGGGGTTTCTGAGGTGACCACTCTCCGCAGAGCGACTGACTTCATGTTTGCTCATAACGCAAACACATCAATTAATCTGTAGGTAGGCTACTCCGGCCCTCAAATATGTCATCCTTTCCAAAGTAGGTGTCATTTTCGCTGCATTACCTTTTGACCTCCGCGCTGATCTGTAGCACCCGGAGTGGAGGAGGCTTCTCTAAAGTCACTGCTGTGCCCCGAGCTTTTGGTTTCCTGAAACTGCGACAGAAAGCACGCAGATGTTCAATAAATCTTAATTTGAATGATATTAATTAATGATTAATGTTTATCATCTGCCAATGGCACAGCTTTTGAACAGGAATGGTGTTGCTAAGCGACACAGTTTCGGTAAATTGCTTGGGGAAATCTAATCTGCCATAGTCCTATAATTAATGCTGTAATATAATTTGAGATGCACCCATCGGCGTCAGTTTGGGTAGAGGAAGGTATGGCACTGTGACAGGTTGTGTTTGTATATGAGTCCAATTTTGATGTTTAAGTATATAATGAGAGGACAAACTGGGATGCACAACAAACAGCGGTATGTGACGCCTGTCACTCAGGCGTTACTGTTCCAATTTGTCATTAGTTTCATGGATGTTTAATCGCAGATTTTTAGGAAAAACTTTTAAGCACTAGCTCAGAAGCAGCCGGTTAGTATTCAAAGAGAAGTTAGGTCAAGTGAGGTGATGGAAAGGCTCCTGGGTCAGTGTGAGCACTGAGGCCAGCTGATCCACAGGCCGTGCGCCACTGACGCGCTGGTGTCCCTCCATCACGCATCATAAGGATTCAGCTGCATATAGCTACAGAACATCCGATCCGGTACGCTGTGCGCACGAGAGTTATGTCCACTAAGAAAGTGAAAGGAAGAGGCTTACCTGGCCGTGGCGGCACAGGTACCTGACGCAAAGAGAGATGATGCCTAATGCTGCTTTCAGGTACTTCCAGCTAAATCTGACAGAGGAGACCGCCAAGAAAGGGTCAGCTGTTTGGTCTTATTGTTAAGTGAAAATACAAATTTATTACAGCCCCGGAAATCACAGAGATATATAAAGTTTTGGATAGGTCTTAGGGGCTCTGTAAGCATTTTTTTAAAGGAGAAAAGTAGGCCTAATTGCCACAGTCCTTTAAAAAAAATCTACGTGAAAATCCAAAAACGCATCAACAAGAGTAAATAAAAAATATGAATCCAAAAAACTTCACCCCTACCATCTGCAACACCAAAATGCTATCCACACATACAGGCATCAAAATTCAATACTACACTATACAATACAAATATGAAGGGAGCCATTATGCTGCATTTACTTTTATGATTGATACTTTGAACTTACTTGACATTTTTATATGCCACTGGCTACACCAGTATCATCACTACAAGTAGGCTATTGTTAGATACAGACTCTGTAGTTTGTTGTTATTAGTACCTGTGGATCAGGTGTGATTCAGGTGAGCCAGCTTCCAATTGTTTTGTTTTTTTGGGGGGGCTAAAAAAGAAACCAATTCAAAAGAACTATTCAAAGGTGCTTTTCTAATCTCACTGAGTCACTTCATTGCTAAATAATTAGCAGGGAAACAGCTGACAGGGATTTAAGAGACTTTTTATCTGAACTTAAATTCAGTGAGTTCAGAATTCATTATGTTGGCATTGGATATTTTTATTTAGACTTATTTTGCCCTCACATTCCTTTGTTTTGTTTTTCCTTCAGCATCATTCACCTGTCATGTTGTAATGCCTTAACCTGGATAATAGCTCAACATGATCAGCATGGCTAATCTCACAGCTCAGGTGCAGCCGGTAGGACAGACGTAGGCACCAAAGTGCTGACGAGGAGCACACAGAGGGGGTTAAAGAACAATCACAATGACTGACAGCAGGATTTAATGCCTTACTAGTGGCCTATTAACACACATAATGCACTGTTTTATCACACAATGCAGCAAAGAAAAAGCTACGCTAATTTCCCTCACACTTCATCACACTTTTTTCCACACTGTTATAAGAAATCTATTGAAACATTCCCATATGACTTGGTTTGTAGCCTACTTGCACTGCCATGCCAAACATGCACTCTCTTGTCACACTGTCTGCTCAAGTTAGACTTTTTTAAAATAGAAATCTAATCAGCAGTCTCATCAGGATGCCCACTGTGCAAAAACATAGCTTTACCAAAAGAGGCTGGATGCCAGACTGGCAGGCAGCTCCTGTGAATTAAAGTAACCATCCTTCAGTGATTTCATTTACTGGTTGCCTTGGTGACTCATATAAAGCAGTCAAACACAGCAGCGCAGAGGGATAATTTGAACGTTCTTGACCTCCAGAGTGTGGGATTGTCGAGAGAAGAAAATTAATTCATTGGCCACATATCCTCCAATAAGGCCCAATCACAATCAGGTATGCAACAAAAAAAAAACCCTGCAGCTGCTAAACAGCCTCCTCCTCTGGTTCATATCTGGACATGAATATGAAGACAGTAAGACAATTTTATCAGCCTACGTTAGTGTGGTTACAGCATGAATGCCAGATCCCATTTGCAAAAAACAATTAATTAACATTCATGCAAGTATTCAGTGACAATCACTACTGGGAACTGATGAACCCAATGAAAATGGTAGTGGGCTGATATGGTTCAAAATACTGCATGTGATGATCATATCACAATTAATTACACAGAAAGATTTGTCACAAGGAGTGCTACTCAGACTGAAAATTTGACTTTGATTGTGTCATGAGGGTTATCTCAAAATTAAATTACAAACCCTGCATTACATTATGTGTATGGAAAAAAAGTGGGCACTTAACGCTATGTGGATTTTAGGAGTGTAGCATTTACAGATACTTGGGCCAAAAGTTTCCTATTTTTATGTTAGCTATTATACATCACTGGAGTGCCCAGGAAAGAAACAATTTTAATATTAGGAGATGTATAAATCTGTGTAATATATGTAAAACTAGGGACTCCACAACCTACAAGGTCTCTGGTGATTAAAGATAAGTGTGTTCTTGTACAGTTAGATGATGGAATTGATACCACACAAGACATGTACTTGATATGAAGGTACAGGTGGTCAGTGATGGTTAGCACAGGTGTGTGTTGCGTGAATTAAACCAGCAAGACATAATGTATTAATTGAACAGAGCTTTAGAGGTTTTTTTTCTTTTAGACAGAACTTTGACTAACTCGCTATTTTCACCTGTTTCCAATCTTGATACTAAGCTAAGCTAACAGGTCAACACATATGAAGGATACTGATCTTTTCTTTGAAGAAGAAAAATTAGCACATTTCCCAAATTGTTAAACCATTGTGTCAAAGCCATGAAGTAATTTAGGTATACTTTTGCATATTTAAATAGTATTTTTTTTATTTAGACTTTATATTAGGATTGTAGGATAGTTGTACGTGTAATCTTTTTCTCAAATTGGTTTATTGTAGAATTTGTAACTAATCAGAATATCTGTGCTCAGGCAACGGAGGCTTTAACTGTCGATAACCTTTTTGAATTTTTGGAATAAAGACAGGGTGCTTTATTTTACACCTGCCTTTTTTTTTTTGGAATATACTTGGACCCACAAATCAGAAAACCTCATGTCCTGCAAGAAGTGGCAAAGAGGGTTTTTTTTTTTTGCTGCCACTACAGTAAATCACTCCTCCTTGAACCGTCACCTTATCGTGGTGGAGGAGTTTGAGAGCCCTAATGACCTCAGGAGCTAGGCTGTCGGGGGCATTTTGCCCCTGGTAGGGTCTCCC
>OOFC01002354.1:11696-34451 GCA_900323345.1 Pseudochromis fuscus | reverse complement strand
AAATTATAATATATATATATATATATATATATATATATATATATATTAGGGGGCAAAAATGAAGGACCACATGTAGCCGATATTGAAGGCTGTCCAAAAAAATAACAACAAAAAAAAGAAAAACGGCAGTCAACCGTGGATATCCAAATAATATGAATAATATTATTAAATCCTTACGTAGAGTAGAGCAAACAGTCTCTGTACTTCCACGTACAGTACACAAACACCGGGGACAGCCTCAGCATATTGAACTGTGTGTCTCATAGGTCCGCCTCTTCACACGAAAGTAGCAAATCCCATTGCATCAAAAAAACACTCGCTTTTCCTCGTCCTCCGTGGGCTCTGTGTGTGTCCTCCGGTCCTTCTCCGAGCCGCTCCGGCCGCACACGACATCAGCCCAGTTTCCAAATGAAGTTTTTAAGTCAGCTTTGCTCCCTGTCTGTCTTTCTTTTCCTTTTTTTGCGTGGCTCGGCGTGATACTGTATCCTCCTGTCATATCAGCTGCTCGCCGGCTGATGCAGACTAGTACAGGGGGAAGGAGAAAGGCGCGTGGGGCGGGAGTCTGTATGCAAAGTGGGTTGACATCAGGAGGAGGAGGAGGAGGAGGAGGAAGGATAGGACTTGTAATTTGCCCGCTGCGTGCAGGACACCAGCACTACTGGTTTGTTTTTATTTATTTCCTCATGGAAATTCACATCTACCCCCGCAAACCCCACGCGGAGAAGATGCGCATTAAAAATTAAAACTCACAATTTTATCGATAATAAGGTCCACAGAAAGTTTGAGTCCTCTTCCTCTCGTCGTGGTGTGGAGGATGAGTGTGGCAGTAGCTTCATTGTTCTTCCCACACTCAGACACGTCCAAGTTTTTCAGCCTGTCGTCTGTGCGCTCTCATTGGCTGGGCTGTCCCAACATGGCAGAGCCTGATTGGCTGCTTCAAACGTCACTCTCTGTTGCTCTTTTAAAGCTGTTGGGCGGGAAATACAGAGGTGATAAAGGACCATACCGGTGTTTTTAAACTACAGAATTCTCCTATTACCCTTGGGGCCATTTTTTTTTTTGCTAAATATTTTATTTCACCACTTTTAATTATTTTTCTCCACGTTTAATTCTTTTTATTTTTTTGTTCGCAGTCCATTTTTGCACATATAGGGTAATGCACATTTGTTTTTTTGCACATTGGGTATTTATTATTTATGGTTCTGCTTGTTGTTCATACTATTTTCTAGACTTTTTTTTATACTGTACATATTTACGGAAGCCCTACGAGGATTAATAATTAAATACATTTTTATTTTCTCAGTTTTACTTTGATCACAAGTTCATTTTAGTGGTTTTCTCCAGATCTTAAGTCATTATTCTCGTTATCTTGAGAAAACAAAGTTTGTTTTCTCAAAATTATAGGATAATTTATCTTGAGAAAACAAAGATTTCGAGATGACAAGGTAAATTATTCTATAATCTTATAATGAGATCAATTTGTTTCTCGAGAAAACAAGATAAATTAGCCTATCTTTTGTTTTCTCAAGATAACAAATGTGTCTCATAATCTTGAGAAAATGATCTTCGTTTGCTCGAGATAACAACAAAACCACTTAAATTAACTTGTTATCATGGCAAACATGTTGTTACAAGTTCTCAACACACAGTTAAGAGGAAATAATAACTATAGTGGTATAACTACAGTAACTATAAATATACACTAAAAATGTATTACCCAATACCTCTCTGTATATAAAGTGTACATAACTAAAAATCTATCTTTCACTGCCATTACTGTTCTCTATTCTTGAGTATGCTCATGTTTAGTATTTTTTCTTGCAAAGGATAAATTACCTATCTACCTATCTACCTATCTATCTATCTATCTATCTATCTATCTACCTATCTATCTATCCATTTTATTTTTTGAGGTGTAGAGAAGCACCACTTTATTTCATTTTACTATTGTTGTATATTGACTAAAGATCTTTGTGATTTCTGAGTCTGAAATGCAACAAAAATGTGTATTACAGAATCTAAAGGCACAGCCATTCATCTTTAACCTTTGTGTTATTGTTATCTGAAAAAGAATATCTTATTGTAGCGTTTAAACTGTTTTGAAGACTCTTGGTCCTAAAATGTAAAGAAATGTAGACATGTAAACATGACTGGCTGAGTTCAACTTTACATAAACAGTAGAAAATCATACCATAAATCATCATAGATAATACATTTAAAATTGTATTATATTCAAAATGGGTTATTCCTTCGTGGGGAGGAAAAACTCCCTTTAAGAACTCTTTAGCACACTCTAACTCAGGGTGAAGCATCGGGGTCATCCGGTGAGGTTAAGATTAAGAGATTAGAGATTAATATCACGCTTGATGCTTCCTTGCATTGAAGCAACAAGAGAAGATTTCACATCAAGGCTCCGACAAATACAAAGATGGACACAGATGGCAGGATAATTACAAGAATATTACCTGCAGAGGGTGTTTTCTATAGGATATATACTGGTACAGATATCCTGATGTGTCGTGACTGCTCCTTTGTGCTTGCTGTAAACATGTATTATGCATGAAGCAAGTAGATTAGTCAAAACAGATTTTATTCAGGAAAATGTCCTCAGTAGAACAGACTGTATATAGGCACAGAGACAGAGAAGTATGAAGGTTCATTTACAGTGTTCCCATTTCCAGCTATATATAACATTACATGTCTTATTGCATGATAGACTGTCCTTGTCCAGGGTCCTCATATTTGTCAGAGTGTTTTGTTAAACCCCTACAGTAACTGATAGGGATTTAAATGCAACATAAGAAAAGTGTACTGTATGTACTTGTACTGTCACCATCCTTGCATCCTTTAGGGGATATCATTTGAAAACCTCATCTTATAAACTGTTGAGTCATCCTATATCCTCAGTAACAAGAGCACGGAGCCAGACCACAAACAACACGCCGCTGTCCAAACACTTATTAAGCTCACTGTACTCGATATGGTTTTTAACGAGAGCTCATTCAGCGATGGCCGGCCTCGGAGCGGTGATGGACAGAAGGCACGCTGCCCTGTAATGAAACTCATCGGCCGCCAGGAGGGACCTGCTGCTGCTGCTGCTGTGGGAGTGAACCACAGCAGCAGCAGGTAATGGCTGTCTCCAGAGAAACTGACTCACGGGGGCCAAAGGAGGTGCATGACTGATAAAAGACTCAGCCGTGGGAGTCCTAGTAAACAGGTGGCAGATGTAGGAGAAGCCAGGGGAGTGGGAGAGGGAGAGAGACGAAAGGGAAGAACAGCATAATTCGATATGAGCCCGCAGAGGGGGCAGCGGGGAGGACAGCAAGCCAACAACGAAGGAGGAATAGAGCAGATGCTACATGTAGAGGGAGGGCGGCTGTGTCCCTCAGTGCTGCCTCCTGTCACTTACCCATTCTGCCTTCTCCAAAAAAAAAAAAAAAGACTATGGTGAGCTTTGAGAGTACAGTACGCCTTGTCCGCATACTTACCCTGTCACACAACCTGAGAGAGCCATTCAGAGAAGGAGCTGAAGACACCAGGCAGCACTGATTCAATGCTGACTGTAGACTGTACATAAATATGGACGAAGCAGCTGGGTCTCAAAATTGAAGCCTGTGCAGAAGTGCAATACTCTCGACGGCCACTAGATGCTGGCTCCAAAAAAATCTGTGTCCTTCAATTCAAAAATTGTCGTTTTCAATCATGAAATACTCAGTAAATACTTTTTTTCCATAAGTCATTCTGGTGTCATTAGATAAAGTTAAAAAAAAAAAAATCTTTAAGTAGAAATTAGGCTTAAAAATAGAGGCTGGTTTAGGGACGTTGAGTCTCATACATGTTGAGCAGTGTCCTCCAGTTCAAGGGTCAGACCCACATCCTCCCTCCTCCCTTCATATCCAAATATGGTCACTTCCTGCTCCAAACAACCAACATGGCAACATTCAAATACCAAACTCCACAAACCAATGTCAGGTTTGCATCGTCCATATATACAGTCTGTGATACTGACCAACATCAGTCATCAGTGATTTTACAGAATAACCCAGAGGATCAGATTCAACCAAACTTTATTTTATTTAAATAAAAAAATGTGTCATTTTAGCCTGCAAAAAACTGACATTGCAAATAATACTGTTAATGAAATAAAATACATTACAGAATAGGTGAATACATTCAAGAATTAAATACATTGTTTAAAATTGAAAAACAATCCTATTATGTTCACAATGATATCAAATAAATATTGGCACTGAAGGTGCTGAACGTCCTCTAAGAGTGCAGTAGTATGCAGTCCCTCAATAAATACGATAAACTCTGTATGTACACAGCAGCTTCTAATGATATGGGTAAGATTGTAATTCAGTTTGTGGCTTTTTGCTATTTCCTATTTCCTCCAACACGCCGGGTGCAGACCGGTCGTTCATCAGCAACAGCATTATCTAATAGCGTTACAACAAGCAGCAGCCGCAGAGCTGAATAAATTGCAAAAAGCTAATTAACACTTCATTAGCCAAGCTCAGAGACGCTACTGTTGTTGTCGCTCGTACGCTGCCATCGCAATACAATTACTGCGTCGTCTCCTAATGAGCTGCTCAGCTGATCCAAGCACCGCTGTGGGTATCATCTTCCCTGCAGAGCATATGGCTTAAGGAGGCTAGCTTAGCCTTACTGGCCTGTAGGCTATACTTAAATACAGTATAATATCTAATAACATGATATAGGGCATTCACTATTTATGGTGCAGACATGCTAAAGATGGGTTTGGCTTTTTGTGTGTGTCCAGCTTTCCTTCATTATCTCTTGATATTTCACATCCTAGGCTCCTTGATGCTGATTAGTCCTGTTAGTGTAGGGTTATGGCAAAGCAAAGTGGCATTTCGTGGTCGTCGTCTTTCAGGAGCGTTCCTCAGATGGAAGTGGCAAACAGAAAGATCTGGATGAGCGGCATGACCTTCAGAGTTGAGAGGTCAGCGAGGACAGCCTGCAGTGTGTTTGTCAAAGAAGACACAAGCAAGATTTGTCATCTGAATTCACACCCTTCCTCACCTAAGCAATCTTACCAGCAGCCCCGCGGGAAGCTATAAAACGCACCCTCTCCCCTTCACAAGACGACATATTTCAGGATTTAAAAAAAGAACCACACAGGACGACATGCATAATGATGATGCAGGATCCTTGGGAAGCGACAATCCATGCTTAAGAGTACACCGCTCCCCACCCTGTCCTTTTGGGATCGGTGGGAGATTAAATTTAGGGACCCTATCATGTTTAGAGAGAGGGTTTAATATTTCAACGCGGGGCCTGAGGTTCTAAATATAAGATAAGGAGCAGTGTGTTATGATATCTTCTCTCTACTGGGGCAGGTGGTAAATGAGCAAGCAAATAGTACCGGCCAGCATCTTAGAGCAGCAGATCTGCCTGTGGCCCCCCATGCGTCATATTGTAGTTTAACCCCCTCACCCTCGGGGGAAGAGCGAGGCGAGTCATCGTTATGGTCTACTCCTGGATTCGGTCATACGATAGTGGGCCCACAGTATGGGGACGGGTGCGGTATACAGTGTACAGGCATGCACAAGATTTGTATTACAGATTACTGTAACAATGCAACACGAGTGACGGTGCAGAAGATACTGCCGGCTGCGCTCGTTTATCTGTTTCCTGGACAAATTTGCACGAATTGAAGTTGCAAAGATGATGGTGCAGCTGATCGTTATCATGGCTGGACTCGTCAACAAGCCTGTTCCCTCTGAGTGGTGTTGGGACATAGAGGCAGAGGACATGGCGAGAGTTGGCGGGCTGGTACACAAGGCGGGGGGTAAGAGGGTGAGGGTTCTTAAGTGTCGGGTTTTTTCAGACATGTGCATTCAGAAGACTGGGTTACTGGTACTGGCTGGTCATTAGCATCTATTTCCAGCCTTCCAGGAGTATGTGGGGGAGGGGGGGAGGAGAGGGGAGAAGACTGCTTCAAACACACATTCACTCAGGAGTCTAATGTGAGACAGACGTACCTCGGCGGAGGCCAGTGACGTCACTTCCATCAGGTTCTCGGCTCGGAAAGCGAACACAGCAGCTGCTAGCACTGGAGGAGGAGGAGGAGGAAGATGTGAAGAAATAATGGGACAATCACAGGAGGGAGAAGGATGGAGACAGATAACACAAGTGTGGGATGTGGGAAAAGGAGTTACCTGCCACTACCTCCAGTGAATCATATCCGAGGATACGATCCCAAAGTAGAAGCAGCTGATCGGTGGAGAGGTAGCCAGAAAAGGCCCGCACCATCCACTTAAAGGCGATGCGCAACCTGGGGATAAAAACATCATATCTGGTCATAAAGAGATCTGAAATGAGCATAAAAATACACTCTGAGAACTGACTGTGGTAAATGATAAACTACTTAGATTTGTTTCTCAATATCATCATTAAGTTTGTTTCAGATGTGGCGGTGTAGCCTGTAACTGCAGGTAAAACAGCTGCATCCTCAGGGTTTTGAAGGCTCCCTGACTATACAGCCAAACTGTGACTCCCCTAATTCAACACAAGATGGCAGCAGCTCGTAAGTAAATGACTGCAGCAAGACTGCAACATCACAGGAGTGACATCTACACTGCACAGGGTGAATGAAACGGAGTATAAAACTTCATCTTTATGTAAACTACACCTAAACACTGAAATATAATTTAATCCCCATGAAGGAAAGAGACAGATATGCATTGAAATAATTAGAAAACTCATATTTTATGGCCATTTAGGCAATTTGTGGTGCACATAGACCATATATGGAATGGACAAAGCTACCGTGTTGTCACCCTGTTGATTTGTTGACTAGTATTTTGAAGCCAGGAGGTCGTCAAGTGAGGTCGCCATGTTGGTTGTTTAGAGCCAGAAGTGACCATATTTGGACATGGAGGGAGGAGGCGAGTCTGACCCTTGAACCCAAGGTCACTGTCCAATGAGTATCAGACTTCACTTCAGTGCTGCTCTCACTGGAAACCAGTGAATCAAACTAACCCCACCCCTTAATCTTAATCTTTTTGAAGATGTACTTCATGATCACTTAATTCCAGATGAACCACCAGAACACTGATGACAACAATCCATTTAGCTAATGACATCAGTATGACTGAGCTTTTTTGGAGCCAGCATCTAGTGGCCATCGGGAGTACTGCACTTACTGGCCTTATTTTTGAGCCCCGCTGCATAAAGAGGATATGATTTTAATATATGTCACAAGGTACATTTGTTTAAATACAGACCTTGTCTCACAGCTTACTTGCAGACAGCTAAGGTCTGCAAGAAAAACATGTCATTCAGGATTTCAAGTTTCTATGGCGATGAAAACTCATCACATAAAACTCCCAGTGTAAGAGGGCTGAAATCTTTCCTATCCTTTCTAGCAGTAAAAAAAGACATCCGGAAAAATGTGAATTTAATTTCACATTTGAGATTTTGAGGTGTCACAATGTAATTTGTCTCTTTGTTCATCATTCAGGAGCTGTGTGCAGGCTACTCACGGCTGCGCTTCAATCTGTCTGAGGTGGTAGAAGAGCTGAGGCAGGTGGGTCTGCAGCAGCCGCTCAAACTGCAGGCACAAGGACACTATACCCTGCAGGAGCACACGTGCAGTCGTTATAGGTTCACACACAAAAAGGTAAGATAGGTTATTTTGATCTGGACATTTTGGCAAACACATCTTACCGAGGAAGAGGAGGAGATGGAGTGCAACCTGAAGAAGTATCGGATGTACATCTCCCTGAATACGCTGTACAGCTTGGATGGCTCGTTGTACAAGAAGCACAGAGGAGCCACTGAGGGACACACAATCACACACTCCCTGTTAAGACCTGCTCATTCTGCATTAGTAGATATTATTCATGAAAACATACTCACCATACATTGAAAAGCCATGAAACGGGATCACACCTATTCAAATAAGATACACGTTAACATTTATCTTGTTAGAAATGTGGGTGGGAAATGGTAATCGTGAACTTTTTGGTTCATTAAGTGTGCACATGTAAATGCATTGGGCACACTGTTAATTATTCTGTCTTCTCTTCATGTTTTGGTACCAAACTTTGAGAAAAACCCGGCAACACAAACATCAAAACACATGTTTACGATAAAAGTGATCCAACCACTTTGGAGCCCCATGGCTACAGCACACTGTGGAGTAGAAACATCATTTAAACAGATCCAAAAGACTTGGATCTATTTACACTGAATCCATGCTGACGGTTTAGACAGAAACCTTCGTCGACATAAATTTACGCCTGCTACATGAAACTGTTAAACAGTGTGAAGCCTCACCGTTGGGAGGATAAACAACAGCACACTCCTCCTCTCCCACTTTCCCTGTGAGGCAGACACATGGAGACATTAATAACTGACATTTAATGCATCATGTCCGGTTTCCTATTCACTACACCCATCTATATGTAAAACTGTGGAAACCCATAGGGGATCAGAGTGAAGTGGCCTCCATCTGATCTCATGCGATGATGTGATGATGTGTGACTCAGTGTGTGCGTCCTCGGTGACGGCCGCATCCTCCCACCTTGGATGAAGGATTTAGGAGGAGTGGCGCTGTTGTATTTGAAGTGCTCCAAGACGGCGGTGTCACGGGAGAAACACAGCAGCACCTGGGAAGACACAGGGTCTGGGGTTAAATGATGCTCACATGTACACAGCATCCTGGATTTGTGGTTTAAACCTGCAGCATCATCTTCATAGATACACTGTGTTACAGGTTGTAATAGTATCCCTGCCTGACGACAGGGGATTAGGCCGTCAGTAATTAATACTCTTATTTGTCCTGATGGCCTTGAGCAGCCTCGCCTCCACTCGGGTAAGATTTCTATTAAAGCGGTGCACCTGGAGCCGGGATGTACCGAAGCCTCGAGTGGCCGCTTGTTTCACAAAATGACTCTATAAGTGGGAGCGCTTTCCATTACAGTCCCATTTCTGTGTCTTTTGCCAGAACAGATTTCATTTCCAGTGACCACTTAAGATGAATTACATCAGGGGGAAAATCATCTGTCTGAGGGGAAAAAATGAAACCAGCAGCAATTGAGACCGTCCCTTTAATGGGAGGATACCAAAAAAATGATAGCAGATGAGGACCGTGGTGTAGCATGAGCTAGGTCACTTCCTGTTTGACCTGTAAGATTATTTGCAGGGAAACAAAGAGTTCTTGAAGTTGAAGTGTTACATACATTGCTTACAGTGAGTCGTTCCCTCAGGAAGGATCTGAATATATTTCATTCATCTCTGACAATCAGAGGAGAGGAGGGAGAAATTGACCAATTTGCCTTGAGGCCACAGCTCGGTACATGTTTTATCTCCTGAATGCTCTCAGAGACCAGTGGGGCATTTTTCAAAATATACTCCTCATCTTTTCAATCATTGAAAGATATTTATTTTAAATGACTACATCCTGTGTGGCCATAATAAGACTTCTCTCTGAACATTTCTCAGAACCTGCACTTCATAAATGTATTTTTACACTGTAAAAAATATTCAGTTTATTTTAAAGACAAAAAATGTTTGAAGAAATTACTAAAACAGACTGCAAACTTTGACTACAGAGAATATTATTTCAAGTTTTTTTCCACATCAAAAGCCTTTTAAAATACATTTATAAATTAATTTAAATGTAATTTTTTAAAAAATATTGAATTTGTGAAATGGTGAAATTAAGAACAACTAAATTTTAGCATTGGTGGTGTAATTTTACATGCATGTGTTAGTTAATTGACATATCTTGTTTAACTATGGAAACATTTTCACAACAAAGAAGACTGAATAGATCAATCATTTTTAACAACTGTAAATATCTAAATTGCACAAAACCTTCAAATTAAAGCAACAAACTATATTTAACAGATAAAAAGTGACATTATTAGTATTATAATATCTCTTGCCACCCAGCTGCCTGTGTTTTTTACAGTGTATATACTTTGTGCTTGTGTAACAGCTTAAGAACAAAATCTTTGTGAATACAGACTCTCCAACCAATGAGCAGATTCTTTCACTGCCTGGTGAGTTTATCATGAGTCAATATTGACGAAGTGCTGGAGCTTTGTCCTTCTTACACCTGTGCACTCATCAGTTAACCGCCGAGGAGCATGACGGGCCAGCAGCTGCTGAATAAACTGGTTGCTGAGTGGATGTAGGTGTTTATCAGCTGAGCATTAAAGACAAACAGAGCAGTGACTACAAGAGTAGCTAATGATACCAGGTCAATCCTCATCTGGGCTCAATATGTAACAGCAGATAAAACGTATTGCTGCCATCCAGTGAACTGATACACATCTTATAGACAGTGTGGTTTCATTATTGTACGTCAGATACACAATTGTGAAGTTAACTTTTTCCAGACCCTAATTTCCTGACTTCTCGATAAATAAAAATCAAATAATGTGTGACATTTGTAAATAAATTATGGAATTAATTGTTTGTTTTCATAATTGTAATGACATGAATATTTTTCCATACACTAGTTTGCATTTTCCAGACTTTTCCAGACCTGAAAAATTATAAAATCAAAGTCAATACTTTCCATACTTGCATAGGAACCTGTCCTTGCTAATAAGAGTTTGAAATCCCACTGTAAAGGACACAAACATGTTGAAATGCTGTTACTTTCATATAAAATCCTAAACAATACAGATGATCATTTAAATCGAAGTGACACAACTTATTAAGTATTTTACTTTAATTTTGACTTTAATTTTAATTTCTTTCTGATTTTAACTTAATTTTACTTTCATTTCTTTACTTTCATCATCATTGTAAAACACTTTGTGCTGCACTTCATGTATAAAAGGTGCTATAAAATATAAATAAAGCTTATTATCAATGTAATTATTAACAAGAGAGGCCGACAGAAAGAAGAGAACTTACCTGATAAAGAAAATCTTCAAACACAAAGTAGTAGTCATCATTACTGGCGGTGAGCTTCACATCCTGTTGGGCATTGGCATTTCAGAATAAAACATGGCTTCAAAATGAAGAAAATCTTCAGTCATTGTTGTAGTTTGTCAATTAACTCATAGCTGTAGGCAAAGTTGTGAACCTGTACATATTAAAAACATATTTATTAGGAAATGTTTGGTGATCTGGCTCCAAAATTCCCCTGAATACTAAAGCTCCAAGTGTGTGTTTTTACTTCACTGGAACATCCTGGACACTCTTCATGAGTGTGAACAGTGTAGATAAGCTCACCTTATAGATAAGGTTGTCCACCAGCAGGTCATGTTGTATGACTCCGGCCTTCAGCTGCTCGTAATGCATCACATCCTGAAAGGACAGAGACCAGAGATGTTTGATGTCAGCAAAAACCAGAATCCAGGTATTATCCAAGAGGGAATGTTTTCTCTCATTTATTACTAAAAAAAATCCTTCTCCCTCTTAAGGATGCTGTTAAATCAACTTTATGTATTCTCACTGTCAGGAATCAACCATAAGGAAACATAAAAGGAGGGGTAATGTGTTTCCGACCACATGGCTAGACTCAAGTGTGCCTCCGGTTTGAGACAGGTTATCATAAATGAAGTAAAGCGCAGGCAACAGAGTGGACGCAGCAATAAAAATGTCCTCTGCAGCGGTGAGCAGTGCTGCGGATGTGAGAACAGAAACACAGATGTGGACAGCTGAAGGAGGAGGACACTGAAACCACGGAGGTAATATGGACAGCATCAAAGTGATGAGAACAAGTTCTGCTAAAATACTTGAAGCTGATTTCCTATCTTTGCCGCATTAAGAGAAAAACTGGGCCACAGAGGATAAAATAGATCAGAAGTAACATCTGATAAAAGGATTTGGTAACACATTAACAACTGTAAGAAAAAGCATCACAGGTCTACTTTAATCAATTTAAAAGATGCAGAAAATTGTCACTGATCTGTCATTAGCCACCTCTGATTGTTTAATGTGTTTGCCCTCATGGTGTCCACATCCACACTAACAATCTCCAGACCTCAGTAAGCTCCCTGAAACTCCTCCTAACAAATCAATCTCCCAATCACAGGCATTGTTTTGTCGACTTGGCCTCAACGCAAGTCTCTGGACATTCACACAGGCCTCTACCACACAGGCAGGCGGCCGCTCTGTTTGGGCGAACTGTGCTAAAGCATTTGATTATCTTAACATTTGTACACACGGGGACGAGCCGCAGTGAGCTAGGATAAACAGCGCGGCGGCGTATACACAGATTATGCAGAAATTATAGGGGAGTTAGTGTTATACGTCTCCAGTTGTTTTTTTTACTGTACGGCGTGAATGCTAGGATACAAAACAAATACACACAAGGGCCGCGGAGAAAACTGTGGAGAGTCGACCTGCAGCTTGTAGTAAACACGGAGTTTGGGAATCACTGCAGCTGTTTTACAACAAACACTGAGACTTTGGTGACTGCTATACCTGTGGCTGGTTGGTGGAGTTCAGGATGAGGGCCCACAGGTCTGCTCTGAGCCCGGTGGGGCAGCCCTGCCTGCTGTACTGCTGAGCTGCTGCACTGTCCTGCTCCACAACCACTAAAGACGACAAGAGACAAACACATCACAGAGACAGAGACAAGTGTGCATTGTTTACAATCTTTATGCTAAGCTGAGCATCTTTTTAAAAGGGGGCTGATCTTATTTAACTTTGACTTTTTTCTCCTCTTCAGCCCAGATCACCTGCTACCTTTTCTCACCCATCGACTGTATAGAAAGTGAGAAGAAGATGGTTTAAAGTTAAAAGTTAAGAGCTTTGTTCTCTCAAAAAGAAACCTCCGATACATCCAACAGATAAAACATAGAGAGTAGCACAAATATGTCAATTAAAAATCCTCATGCTGATCATGGGGGAATTATATAAAGCGTATAAACATTAAAAAAAAAATCCCAACACAGATCTTCCCTTCATGGCGATTTCTACATAACTTCCCCAAAACCACTCAGGCACACGCTGGAAACAAAATCTCCATCCGTCCACCGTAAATCTCTGTTGTGACAGGAGCCACAAACACACAGCCCTTGACTTAAGGTGTCGTCCAGTCATAACATAAACCAACACACTCCTCGTCTCTTAAATTTCCTATTTGAGTGCACTTAACACTTGGCCTGGAATACAAGTCGCGGCTCAGGAGCCAACAAGCAGCCAGCCGAGGGTGAAATAGTGGACCGAGGCTGTGTATATAAAATAACAGGCTGCGTTTTTAGGAGTCTGGTCGATTGATGTCTGATTGGAACGAGGTCACTGTTTACACTGGGTTCATAGCAGAGCAATGAGTTAAGAGTTTAAATGTTACCCATTACAGCACCTGAGAGGGATCATTAATGACGAGGATTTTCTGATCATGAGTGGTGCCTCGTGACTGTGGCCCTGTTCACACTTGGTTTTAAAAAGCGTCTCAGGGGAACCAGATCACAAGTGGACAGTTGAGATGTGTCGTCAGGTTTTGTAAACGGGTCACAATAAAAAGAAAAATCTCCATAAAAAGACTCTTGAGTGTAAAAATAAATGTCTACTGGTCTAAATTAAGTACAAATATAAAACTCAAGGCTGCAAATCCGTAACTTTCGTGGTTCTGTAATTACCATGAAGTTAAAGGGAGATGACTGTAGTGCTTGGACCCTGGTGATACCTGTGTGCACATCTCATATTTCTACTTTTTTTAAACATTTTTAGAAAGAAACTGAAGATGAAATCAACCAACACTAACCTTTTTTCCCGATTTGAACGTACTCGTTTTCAAACAGGTCTGCACAGGGACAAGAAAGAAAGAAAAAAACATAACAGATTCATCAGGAACGGTCTGGTCGTGGCTCTGCTTCTCAAAATAATGTTATCTGTTTGATTTACAAACACAGAGATGCTGGAGTCTATTTAAAGCCAGAACACTGAACTGTAACAATGTCAAAATCCGGACTTCAGAGATATTGTCTGAGAAATCCCAGAGATCCATGTGGCACGAGAGAGGAACACGGGCTGATATGGGTCCAGTGTGTTTCATAGACCATCAAACCCCCTCACACACATTTAGTTCAGAGTGATTGATCACTACGAGAAATGTGTTTAGATCTGGTATCAATAAGCAGCTGAATGATAGGTTATGAATTATCCAGGTTTGTCAAATGAAACATATAAGGGCATTAAAGTCATAACAGGAAATCATTCTTGCTGAGAGTTGTGAAGATTAATACAAGTCTCATATATGTGGTATAAATCTGAAGGTACAACCAACGGCCATTTAGCTTAACATAAAGCAGAGTCTCTACAGGAAGTTCCTGCATCTAGCCAAGAAATAGTCCCGGTCCTTGTAAAACCACCAGCGTGTCATTCCTATAGCTTTAACAATAACAACATGTAAATTCAGATTCACCACAGAGACACCAGACTGATCTTCTCATCCAAACCAATAACGGAGATGATTCATGAGGAAGTGTATTAGCACTTCCTGTGACTACCTGGATGGATGTGTGCGTGGTCGTCAATCCCCAGCTGCCCAGTGGACAGGTTCAGCTCCGAGTACGCCTTTCTCTGAGAGCAACACCAAAGCACATATTCAGGTTTAGGGTCCATTGCGCCAGCTTGTGAGAATATAACTCATCACACAGTCTCCTACCAGCTGTGGGATGTCCCTGACATTCAGGGGAATCTGGATGAGACCCCAGTGGCTCCTGATGCTGATATCCTCACTGCTGTCGTGGTTGGGGTTTCGCAAACCGATTAACATCTGTTTAGAAAGCAATGAAGACATGACTTTTTTCTTCATTAACTGAGGATCCTGTGCTGAATATCCTGAGCAGCTCACCTCCAGAAAGTCCTTGGGGGCATAGACCGGCCGAAAGCGACTTAAATCTGCAGCAATACAAACACATAAACAAACTTCTTTACTAGAAAGTCAGAGTGCAAACCTCCATCAAGGTATAATCCTGCTGTACTGATGGTATAGAGTGAACACTGCTGCCCTCCTGTGGTGAAATATCTTGTTAATATGTTCATCCCTAAATTTTAATAATTTGTTTCTTGTGTGATACCCTATCCATCCCAAAAAAATTATCGAGATCTGCTCGTAAGTTTTTCCGCAATGACGCTAACAAACAGACAAACAGGTGAAAAAGCAACATCCTCAAAATCACCTACAAAGAAAACTGCTCGAACTGGAGTGTTTAAATATGCAATTTCAGACTCAGGTTTTCTATCTGAAAAATTTAGTCTACACTAATGAATCCAGCCATGAAGTCCACTGCATCAAAGGCACAGAGCAGCTGGGGACTGGCTTTCAGTGGGACTTCCACTGACTTCAGAGCACGGCTGTAAATTTCAAGTTGCCGTGTCATCCCCCCAGAACGAGGGCACATTACGGGTTTGGTCGGAAGAAGGAGGGGTGCTCCTCGTTATCGCAGCTCCGTACAAGGAGTCTGGACAGCTTCTATATTCACAGTCCAAAGTGTTTACAGCCGGGGGGAACGGCACATCCTAAATGTTATTATACGCCACAGAGCTGCGATAGCACTGTTAGGACATTTTAGATTAGCATGTTCTTTGTAAATGTACAGGCTCAGGTTTCCATGGTGAGGTATGAGATGTACCTTCTGAAACTAGGAGCTAATAACCACTATTTTTAACAGCAAAGCTACAGGACTCCTCACTACAACAGTGATTCCAGCAAGAGTGGCACGATTCAAGTCGAGTCCACTCCAGTCACTAACCAAACCAAGAGATGGTAGATCTGGTTGGGAGATGTCCTAAACTGTTAAATACACCAGTGTACAGCCACATCAACACTAATCTTTCATAAAGGGAGATCACTCAGGGGCCAAAGGCCTGGGAAACGTCTGGAGACCTGGTTCATCTGTGCCCATTTCGTTCCATTTGTTGGTGAGCTCCTTCTGCTCCACTGCAGGCCTCTGTGGAGCCACAGGAAGGAATGGATTTTTAACAAACAAATAAAACCCATGCAGCCAGAAGAAAGACATATATCTTGAAAATGTCATATCAGCACCGCCGGTCTTTAGTCTTAAATACAATCAAGTGTGTGCACAGAGCTAAATAATAAAACAGATACACAGATCCCAAACAACAGAGTCTGGTTATCGTCACTTTAAAAGCCGAACGGGGTTCAAAACACTCTCGGTAAATGTCAGACTCAGAGTTAAAATGATACAAAGATGCAACAATATGGAGGAAAAATGCAGTTTTACGATAGAAGTTGTTGCCAGAGCGATAACTTTTGTTATGTCGCTGCTTTAGCCATGATTGACAGTGTTTTAGCTACCATGCGAGCCAGAGGCACTCCGAGCTCTGTACTCATGCTGTTCAGGCTTTTAAGGACACGCTTCTCCCAGCTGGCCTGTGTGAGAGAGCACACACATACACACACACATTTGGCTTCAGATACCATATTACAACTAAGTGATACAAAAAAAAACAGGATACATTGCTGAATCTGGCAGGCGAGAAAGATAAGAGTCAAAAAGGTAGAAGAAGTGACGCAGATAGGAGGAGACGGACCGACCTGTGCCTTGCGCATGTAGGCCAGGGGCTCTTTGAGATGCTCTGGAGGAGCTGTGGGATGGCTCGGGGGCAGCTGGCTAGAATAAGCAAAGAAAAAAAAGGAGAAGAGCGGGGGCGAGTGCAACAATGAAGGAGCTGATTAAGTAAATACATAACTGCCAACAGTGTTTTCACCAAAAAAAGACTGAACTCAAGAAAGGAGACAAACAATATTTCATTTCAAAAGTGGTAAACAGAAGAAAACTGTCCAAGAAAAGATTAAAAAAAAAAGTTTTTCCAGGCATTATTAGCGAACAGATGAGTCAGGACACATCTACTGTCTCGTGTCTTTTTCCCGCTAAGCACGCTCAGGGGATATTGAATGACTCAAGGTCTCAGTCCGTTAAACAATGTTCAACCTAATCTAAACACCTATAAGAGCACGTAGGGCTGAGAACACAGAAGAAGAAGGCATTAGTCACTGTTATATGTCAACCTTTGACAGCAGAGCGTTGAGTGCCCGCTGTTTCAGCCTGAGCTGGACAAAGAGTTTCTTTCTACATTTTCAGCTGGAAAATTCTCATTAAGATTCCAACTAAAAGGTCACATAAAACCTGAATTACAGCCGCATAATTATTACTCACAATCCCAAAACCTAAATTGTTGCCGGGCATAGTAGCAATAAGTTGGACCTGTGCTGGAATGTCTGTAAATACTGTATATTTCCCAATGAGGTGTGACAACATTGTGAGTGCAAATACTCAAAACCAAGCAACTTTACTTACACTTCATAAATGACAGTGTTCTCCTCCCAGGTGGGATGTTGATGATGTAGATGACGATGGCAATAAATTAAACTTAACAAATAGAGGGTATTTTAAGAGTTTGTTTATTAAATTCAGAGCCATGTGTCTATCACCAGATGGGCCTTGTAGCTCTTCTTGTGTGTTTATAAATACATGTGTGAGCGTATGCTTTATGGTATAGTGTTGATAAAAGGACAGGATGAAATTCAGATAATAGTTTTAATATTTCTGCAAATAAATATTGTACTTACAAAGGCATGTTATCTGTAATCACTTGTGAGGTGGAGCGTGTGATCTAAAATTTAAAATAAGGGGAAATCTACATATTTTTGGCACTTTGTAATGATAGTTCCCCTCCGAGCATCTCCTGAACTGTGCATGAAGTGTATTTACAGGTATATTTTGACAGCTTAGACTTTAAATATGAAGGATGCCACGTGTAATTTGTAATATTTCCAAATGTAAAATGCCTGCCTGTGAATGTTTCATACTTACATGTGCAGCTCTCTGTACACTGCATTCTGCAGCTTTCTCTCCCAGCCTGGGGAGCATTGACATATGGATAATTATTATATAGCTGCTGTATAAATTAAGGTGTTACTAAAAAATATGAATATGCTTACCTGATGTTTTGAGAAAGCTGCGTACGTCTTCTTTTAGAGACTCCAATTTGATCTCAGGTTGATGTAAACACTCCTAAAATAAATAAATAAAGGGTAATTAAATATGTAAAATTGTATGGAGAACTCCTACAGTGAGTAAACGTATTAAGGTGGATATTGTCCACACTCTGAGATTGACAGCTGGATGCTAAGGATTGTTAGCTGGCTCACTTTGGCTTGTCTCTCTATCTGAGAGTGCAGGTGGCTTCCTTTGAGCCGCTGCACGATCTGAGCGATGGTCAGAGATAACTCGGTGCCTTCGTCCATCCTCCTGCTCCGATACCCCTTCAGTCCGTGTGTCTGAAACCAACCAGGTTTGGTCTGTTGTTGCTATATTTTTAGCTAACCCTGTCAGCATCCAGCGGCCCCCTGCAGAGGTTACTTAGCAACTGAGGGACCGGCAGCAGAGCGAGCCGGGGAAACAAGAGGCCCACACTTTGGTTCCTACCTTAAAAACTGCCCGAGGGTATGTTAAAGAGTGATTAATTAAAGCCACAGGGTAAATATTCTACAAGCTACATGCTGGATTAATTTAAACCAAAAATATGGGCTGTTTTTATCCAACATTCTGTTTAATTTAAAAATAGTAGGTAAAAACAGTACAAATTTTGAGTAAATACCCATAAATTGTTGGATAAAAACTACAAAGTGTTGAGTAAAAACAAAATATGGTGAGTAACAACTATAAAACGTTGGGTAAAACCTACAAAATGTTTGATAAAAAGTTGAGTGAAAGCTACAAAATGTTGGGAGAAAACTACAACACTTGGGGGGGGGGTTACAATAATTAAAAAATGTTGGATGAAAAAAAAATACCAAATGTTGAGTAAAACTACTAAATGTTGACTTAAAAACTATAAAATGTTGAGCAAAAAATACAAAATGTTGGGGAAAAAACAAATCGATATTGGGGAAAACAACCCATCTTACGTATTATAATAAAGGAATTTATTAAATGTGGCATTTCACCTGTTAAATGCTGCAGATTGATAGACACAAAATTCAAATTCTTATAAAATCTTGATAAAACATAAATGTAAACACACATAAATGCTGATGTACAATAAAGAGGTACTTGCCTTCAGTGTAATCGTGCATTATACTTCACAACATTTATATTTAAAAGATAACTTTTTACTTTTAAAGACAACTATCAAATGCATTTCCTCAAGAAAATGTGTGTGAATGCTGAAAGCTGAACTAATTTACTAAGAATAGCTTAACAATGCTCAAGTTTTTAAAAAGAATAAAGTAGAAAAGTAGATTTAGAAGAAGTGGGGGGTAAAAAGTCAAAATATTTTAGTTTTTACCACCATTATATTGTTTTAACCAAGTGCAGGGTAAAAAAAACAGCCCATACTGAGCCAGCTCTTTATCTGGTGGTTTGTAATAAATGTTTTCTTTCAACAGTGACAGCAATAAATCTGCAATGATAAGTAGACTAAATTTATTTTATGATATCGCTCTGTGATTTATTTTTGTCTCAAAAGGCCCTGACATCCCTCCGCAGCCTTAAATAATTCCAGATCCCAGCAGGGCTTAAAATATCACCAACTGTTTCTCTCACATTTGAACAGCTTTATTCCCCAAAGGCATGTCTTTTAAGGAGTTAATCAAACAATATTCAGGGTGATAATTATGACTTGACTGGTGCACAGAGGGAGGCGACAATATTCAGTGTCTTGCTTCAGAGCACATGACTTAATATATTGGAGCTAGGAGATAATGACAGCCTCATCTCTCCTCCACCCATCAGAACAATTACAGCTCCATTCAATGAGCTGCTTCCATATTGTTTTGAGATGCCACAGCAGGAGATATCACACACTAAAAAAATGTTGGGTAGTTTTTACCCAGAACTGGGTCAATACTGGAGCAAATGCATGGGTTCATTGAACACAGGAATATGTTTTGTTGTAAACATTTTGTACTTTTTCTGCAACATTTTGTAATTTTTAACTCAACATATTGCAGTTTCTATGCAACATGTTGTTGTTTTTACACATTATGTAGTTTTTACGCCTCCGTCAGTCTGCCCCAGGGCAGCTGTGGCTAGCTTAGCTTACCACCACCGGTATGAATGGGGTTGAATGAATAATGGTCTCTGTACGAGCGCTTTGAGTCTGGACTTCCAGAGAAAAGCGCCATATAAATCCAAACCATTATTAATATTATTATTATTTTACAGTTTTTATTGTTTTACACAATCATTTGGTGCTTTTACTCCACATTTTGTAGTTTTTATGCAACATTTTGTTGTTTTTACTCAACATTTTGTAGCCTTTTTTGTAGCATTTTTTTAAATGTCCGTGGTTGGTTATTTTCTCACCAGTGTTAGTGTCATCACCAGGTTGACCTCAGGCATGGTTTGACTGAGGATGAGGCTGACAAAGTTGATGATACTGATGATGATGATGATGATGATGATGATAATGCTCTTGAAAATGAGAATGAGGTTAACCAGGTTCTGTTTATAAAATCTGTCCTGTAAGAGAAGTAATTAAATAATAAAAAAAAACATGTTGTAGTTTTTACCCATACTCTTCTAGACCTGCTCTCTCCACACTTGGGTCGCAGGGGTCTGCTGGAGCATATCCCAGCTGTCAATGGGCAAGAGGGGGGTTCACCCTGAACAGGTTGCCAGCCTATGGCAGGCCTAACACAAACAACCATTCACACTCCCACTCACACCTATGGTCAATTTAGGCTAATCAATACACTTAACAAGCATGTCTTTGGACTGTGGGAGGAAACCAGAGTGCCTGGAGAAAACCCACACATGCACAGGGAGAGCATGCAGACTCCACACAGAAAGGCCCGAGCTGAGATTCGAACCCCAAACCTTCTTGCCTTGAGTTGCAAGTGCTAACGACTGCACCTCACCACCACGGCCCCAGGTTTTTACCCAATACTTTAAAAAAAATGAAACTACAAAATGTTGAGTGAAAACAACAAAATGTTGGTACAACAGTGCATCCTCCTGGGTTATATTAACCCAGCATGTTCCAGTGTGCATGCTGGAGATATGACACAGAGTTATACGGATTATACGGATACGGTTATATGGATACAGTCTACAGTACAATAGAGACTTTTTTTTTATTCACACCATCCTGGGTGTGATCCGGGAATTAGACTTTTTTTGAGATACCAGAAAACACTTGAAGCCTTCAGCATCCCTCTCTGTTACAGCGATGATTTACCATTTGGTGATGTAAAGGAGGAGGAGGAGGAGGGGGAGGAGGAGGGGGAGTCCTAAAGGCGAGCCGTGCTCTCAAGAATGCGACCGATCCACATGTTGTCAGAAGCTGAAAATGCCGAGCACCACAGGAGCGCAGCGCGCGCCAGCCAGAGAGCGCACGGGAGCTTGGAGTGAATAGCATCATTCATTTTAATCAGAATCTCATTTTTATCGTGGTTTTATTTCAGCATTAACTATGGATACTTAAATTCTGCTACATCCCATCCTTTGGAGCATTTTTTCCCCTCTTAAAAGAGCATGACGGTTGCTGTTCATTTGACTGATTTGACTTGAGGCGACACGAGAGAAATGGAGACGTTTACATTACCCGACGTGCTCCTGAACTCAACTGATCTCAACTTACTTTTGTGCAATTTGGGGATCAGGAACATTTCGGATTGTGAGAGTGAACAGCAGCCTTCACCCGAGCCTAAAGGTACAGTGAAATTATGTGTTTCTATATTTCAATCAAATGTCATGAAATGTCAACAGCTTCTTCAAAAGTAAATCAATCTGATTGTTTTGAAAGAAATAATAATAATTTTAGTTTAAATGCATCTGTTACACTCAGCCTGTGCCATTAGAGCGAGCGCTTTGGGCATTTTTCTTGCGTCAGTGCGCATTACGCATATGGCTCAGGTCCTCCATAAAGCTGCTGGAGTCTGTTATATGTCACAAATGTTGTCAGTGTGCGCTAGTTACACATGTTTGAAGTGAACACAAATATCATTATACACTTAAAAAAGCACAAAATACAAAACACAGGGTGGTGCATTTTTAGGATAAACCCCAAGTAAGACTGGAAATGCCACTTAGTGTAATTGTAATGATACAGTGTGAGATAAAAGGAACATATTAGCTGTATGTGTATATATGTTAATAGCTATTGTATGAATGTTACAGGGGTTTTTGAAAGTAAAATATGTAACAAAATTATACTACTGTAGCATTTACTGACATTCAGTGTGTGTGTCCGTGTTTGTGTGTCTCTCAGACATCAACCAGACAGTGCGGATCGTCCTCTACAGCCTCATCTTCCTCCTCAGCGTCCTGGGCAACAGCCTCATCATCGCTGTGCTGGTGAGGAACCGGCGCATGAGGACCGTCACCAACCTGTTCCTGTTGTCTCTGGCCATCAGCGACCTGATGGTCTCCCTTGTCTGCATCCCCTTCACCCTCATCCCCAACCTCATGAGGGACTTCATTTTCGGCATCGGCATATGCAAGCTGGTCATGTACTTCATGGGTACGTGGATATATGTAGTTTCTACCCAACAGTTGATAGTTTCTACCCAACATTTGGTACTTTCTACCCAACATTTGGTCATTTCTACCCAACATTTGGTAGTTTCTACACAACATTGTGTAGTTTCTACCCAACATCTGGTCATTTCTATGCAACATTTTGTAGTTTCTACCCAACATTTGGTAGTTTCTACACAACATTTTGTAGTTTCTACCCAACATTTGGTAGTTTCTACCAACATTTTGTAGTTTCTACCCAACATTTGGTCATTTCTATGCAACATTTTGTAGTTTCTACCCAACATTTGGTCATTTCTAT
>OOFC01002349.1:0-10275 GCA_900323345.1 Pseudochromis fuscus | reverse complement strand
GTGCCAGGTATTTGTTCAAATTCCTCACACCCCGTGGGGATAGGTATGTCCCCCCTCCCCCCAATCCCTCTTTCGTCTTTACTGCCTGTCTCTGTCTATCTTATGTACGCCAGCACATGTATGAAGCAGCCAACGTGGACTCCCCACCACCAACTCGAGGTGACCAGCCGACACATTTCACTGGCTAGTCACAACTAAATTATTTCCAAGTTGCTCAGCCTCTTGAAGCTGGCAAACCACAGCTGTGGGTTCGACAACTGCTGAGCCAAAAACAACTCAGCGGATAACAGGCAACTGTAAGTTGCTTTTGATAACTGCTGAAGGAGCCGTTTATTCAGTGATGTTGTCAGAGCCTCCACCAGTTAAACTTTGCTCTGACATAGAAAAATGTTGATCCAGGCGAGTATGCTGGATAATTAATTTCCTCTATAATTTAAACACTGAATCATCGTATAAATCCCTCGTGGGGGTGTGAGACGCCGTGTGTTTGAACACAAGCTGATGTGGTATTGACATTGGGTCAGAGTTGAAGTGCATTACTTATTGCAGTGCGTCATGAAATGACAGCAAACGCCACTGATACGCCGGCGCCGTGGGTCCGTCTGTCTGTCCTTCCCACACAGAGTCTAAACACAACTTCAGCTTCAATCTTACTGGAATAGTCCCATTTGTACATTTTTCAGCAACCAAGCAGAAAACGAGATCCATTCAAAAACAGAACCACGACAAAGACAATCGATTGATTGACTTGTTTCTGAAGAAGATCCATATAAATACATGATGTGCCCAGGTACTCCTTCTATGTATTAAAAATGAAAGTATATGTAAATCATATATGACATTAGTTTGGATATATGCTGCACAATAAAGGCCATAAATTATTTGGTTTTGAGAGCTATAACACTGTAACGGCCTTTTTAATTAGCTGAGAGATTAAAAACAAAGAACTTGCTGACCTGTGATAAATACAAAAAAAAACAGAAAGACTTTTATTTAGTTATGTATTTTACAGTTGATCATCTTCACTACATTTGAATCCACAGTGTTAATATTAAACAAACCTGTTCCATTTCTTAAAACATCCAAGTTTCATAACACTGCTCCAAAAAACTGGCAGCTTTCAAAACCTGATGCAGCAGCCATACCTGTGAATTACACAGCTTCTGATTATCAGCCAAAATATACTGTTATGATACCATTTATGGTCAAACTCTGGACCTTCATGGAAAAGTCTTATGTTGTAAGTTCACTGTGAGATTTATGCCTGGCTCAAAAGGCATTGAAACCATTAGAGAGTCATCAAACCATGATCAAACTTTACAGTAAAACCCCCTAAATGTGGCTATAAAATATCCAAATTCAAAACAGACACTAATAATAACTTTATCTGTGTTTTAAATTCTTACACCACTGCTCAGCGCTCCTGTGGGACAGCTGACTTAGTCGTAATTTAAAGCAAATGAAAGGGGAAATCTGTAATTACAATGACTTTAGCATAAAACCTGTCAAAGATTTTCAAACAGACTTCAACCACAGTTAAAATAGACAGTTAAATAACACTATTCGTTATTAGAGAGTGAATCTATGATTAAGAAAGCCATTGCTATATATTCTGAAGAGGTTCTGCCTCTAATAAATGAAAAAATAATACATTTGACTGACTCCCCGGACCACAGTGCTAATATTAATATTCAGCATGCAGGAAGAGCCCCCCTCATCAGTGTCCCATCCCACCCCTCACTCTCACACACACTCCTCTGGTGGAGTCAGACACCTCAATGACTGAGCTGAGGAAGCAGAGCTGGACTGAGGACTGAACCAGACACACAGCACGGATCACACCACAGAGTTCGGATGAAGACTGTCATCATATAACTCTAAATAACCGCCTCATAGAGAACATAAAGATACTTCCAAGGTTGTGCCTGAGGTGGTCAAAGGGATTTCAACACCCACATATAAAGAGAAGGAAAAATCAAAATGGGAACAGATTTTTTTCACCAAATAAATCCATGGAATATTATTTTTTCTGCATCTGGGATTAAACTGTTTTAAAGTAAGTTTATTTAAAAAAAAAAATCGACTAGACATGTAAATATTATGTGAATTATAAATCTATTATGGATAGTTATTTTTCCAAAGCATAGGGCCCATGGGCCTTTTATGCAATATTATTATTATTATTATATTTATTTTTAAATTTTGGTGTTTATGTCTCAAAAGAAGTCGCAGCATGATCTTTCTTCTACTAATGTTATCTTTTTTTTAGAAATAATGTATTGGTTACACAGAAGCCTAGTGTATTATTCTGCTTTGGGTTGTATACATATCGAGAAAATAATTTTAACTTGCACAAATTTGCGCATTTGCCAAATGTTGCGTGGATTTAGGGAGATTTAAACAAAGGATGTGTCCTGATCTGCGGGCCGGGTCGTGAATGTAGTTGTTATTTAGAGGGAGCCGTGTGGTACCGTGCAGGACGCGGAGCTCCGCGGGGGAGACGCTGCCCCTCCAGAGTTCAACAGCAGCTCTTAACCCCGGTGTCGCCGGGTCACCATGTGTCAACCGGGCCTTTTCTGTCCGGCACCCCGCGTCTGCTTTGATGTCACTGAAAATTATATTTCTCCAGAAAAAAAAAATCTTCATTCTTGGTCGTAAAATGCATCTGGCTCGTCTGACAACTGACATAAACTTAACATTACATGAAGTTGCACATGGACACAGTCCTGTTCACCGCCTCGCGTTATCCACTGAGTCGGCAGATTTTTACGCACCAGTCCTCGTCCAAACCACCACTGCGCAAAAACGCGCAACATAAACGGAGAAATCTAAACAAAAACTCGACAATTTCAAACCGATTCGCTCCAAACAACTTCAAAGCTCCAGTTTCTCTGACACTTTTTTGTTCCACTTAGCCTAATTGTTACGCAACTGTTGACCTTAAGAAGGAACAAGAGGTTTTCAGTCTTGATTTATAGTTTTCAATTGGGGCCCTCCTGCTTTGAAAATCCAATTATTTTACTAAAACCAGAGCAGCCTCTCCTGGCTCCCTGTGAAACCATAAAACTATAAAGCCTGTGCCAACCGGAGCAGGTTTCAGCTGAAACATAAACCATCCTGGTTTTGCTGACATTCTCATTTCTATGTGTTTATAAGACTTTATTTACTTAATCTGCTGTCACAATTTCAATATGCTTTGCAGCACCCACAGAGATTCTGATCAGTGTAGTATCTTTGTTGTTTATAACCTGTGTGTCACACAAAGAAAATCTCCTGTGTGTGAAGATGTAAGCTAACAGATGTCATTTTGTTCTCCTCTCCACCTGTTTCTACCTTTTGACCCATTCCACTCTGTTTCTCTCCTGTTCTGCATCTTTTACTCTGAATTTGCAACAGTGTGATATTTCAAAATTTGCTGCCTGTATTCCTTCTAACATACAAACCTTTTAATAACTTCACATGATGGACCTCTCTGGCTCTTTGCCTCCACCCTCTCCATACACCTTCCCTATCATCCCCAATTTCTCTGTGCCCTCCTCCTCCCCCTCCATCTCTCCGTCACCCAGCTTGGCCTCCACAGCTCTGTTCTGCTCATTCCTCTCACTCCTCTCCTTGCTGGGAATCACAGGAAACCTTTACACTCTGGTCCTCCTTCTGAGGCGCAGGAGGAGTAGGAGACGACGTGGTGTATTGCCAGCTTGCTGCCTAACAAGAATACCCCTACCATCTTGCCTGGCCAACTCCACATCCCCTTCCTCTTCCCCTACCTCCTCTTCCTCCTCCTCCTCTCTTCACCTCCAGGTGCTGAGCCTTGCTCTTGCAGATCTCCTCTACCTTTTCACTGCTCCCTTCATCGTATATGACAGCTTGGCATCCGGCTGGGCGTTTGGAGAGCTGGGTTGCCGCCTCCTGCTGAGCCTGGACCTCCTCACCATGCATGCCTCCATCTTTACTCTCACCGCCATGAGTCTGGACCGTTACAGAGCTGTGGCCCATCCCCTGCACACCTCCTCCTCCAACTCCTCAGGCCTGCTGCGTGTAGGCCTGGCCTGGGGGCTGGCGGTGGCCCTCAGCCTGCCCATGATGATCACTCTGCACCTGGAGGATGGGGACAACCAGGAGGGCCAGCTGTGTGTCCCGGCATGGGATGAGCAGAGCTCCAAGGCCTATCTGAGCGTGTTGTTCTGCACCAGCATTCTCGGTCCTGGGTTGGCCATTGGAGCACTTTATGCCACTCTGGGCCGGCTTTACTGGGTGTCTCAGACCAGACCAGCCTGGGCCACCGGGAGCAGCACTGCCTGTCCTCCTCGTGCTCCCAAACCCAAAGTCCTGCTCCTCATCCTGGGTATTGTCCTGGCCTTTTGGGCCTGCTTCCTCCCGTTCTGGGTCTGGCAGCTGCTGCTTCTCTACCAGCCTGACATGCTGCGGACGGTACCGGTGGGAACGCAGGTGACGGTGAATCGCATCCTCACAGGGCTGACTTATGGAAACTCTTGTGTAAATCCATTCTTCTATACACTATTGACTGGAAAACGAAAACGCAACCGGCAGGCGCTGACATCAGCAAATCAGCTCTGCCGCAAAAGCAGCCCAGTGCAGTAACATCTATTCTTCTCCAACAGCAGAGACAGTAATGTGAGTGGGTACTTGTATGTGTGTTGAACAGTGTGCACACGTGTGAAAAGGTACTGTATACAAATGCTTTATGAATTCCAAAATATGCACCAAAGACCATTGACTTAGCCTTAGCCTGCACACTAAGGAAGCAGAACAATAGTAAGCAAATGTTAGCACTTTGTACAAAGGCTTTGTGAAAGGACAAGATTTCCTAATAGGAGATAAAAAGTTAATAATATTTGAGTTTTAGCAGCGCAAAACGACAATCTCTGAAGCCTATAAGTTTGTTGATCATATCAGGTTTACATATTGATAGTCTGGTTTTAAAATGTTGTGACAATAATGTTTTTGTAATAAAGTTATACAATATCAGTTTTACAGGAAGAGTTACTGCAGAAATTACATTTATGACTTTATTTAACCAAAAAATTAAGATGGCTGGTTTATTGAATGAACAGAATGTAGTAATATCAGAGGAGAGGACCGTATGTGTTGAGCATTTCCAGTAAAACCCTGATGCACTTCTGCCTGTTTTCAGAGAACTATCAAAGAAAATGTTTGTTTTTGAACAACTGCTTGTGTCTGGTCAGGACCTCATTGGGATATTTTTCTGAGTCATTGTTTGTTGACATAGTGAATTATGTTTAAGCGGGTCAACAATCTTTTGTTTTCTTTCCCTGAACCTTGACATATCTAAAAAAAAAAGTTGTTTTTTTAATTAGCTTGACCTGCATGTTGGGTTTGAAGATGTACTTATTATTATTATGAATCATGCAATGCTTTGCATGGCCTCAATGGGTGTTTACTGTAACTGATGTTTATAATATTGTATAATATATAGTCTTGAATAAAGAGTATGCTTTACTGTGTCGTTGGATCTTTAAGAAAGTGTCATGTTTTGGTTCTGCAACAAGTAACACAGCATATGACTGAAAATGATACAGTGGCAAAGATGACCAGGACAGATGTGGAAACCCTGAGAAACAACAGTCATGCAGTAAGACAGAGGGAGGCTGAAAACAAGATGAACAGGAGACACAATATTCAAACAGTCCTTGGTGGGGAGAAGTCTTTGAGTTGCATTCATACTTTTGTTTGTGTGTCTGTATCAGCATGTCAGCGACCACAGAAGGTCTTCCCCGTTCGCAACGTCCCGTCTCTGTCTGTCTGACTCAAAGGCTGCACTGTACTGTATTACAAACCCCGCTGCTCTTTGACGCAGATGAGCAAATATTGTTGTTTGACAGAGAGGAGTGAGGATGGGGTGGGATAATAGGAGAAAAGGGGCAGAGCTTGGTGCAGTGGTGCAGTGCTGTTTGGATGGATGGTGTGTTCAAGGCCTAGGGGTTTAAGATACTGAGTGTGGGATTATAAGGTGCTACTGATACATGTTGTTCTGCATGGTTCAAATATAAAAAGGAATGAAAACAATGAAATGCAGAAATAAACAAATAAAATACAAATACAAGCCACAAGATAACACAGTAAACTAATCAGAGCAGCTTTGGTTTAGTGTAACTGTTACAGTCAACATAATATGTTGGTATATATTCAAAAAGGTTTTTTAAAAAATCTGGCTACATCTACTTTTTATACTGTAAATTTCTAATAAGTCATTCTATCTAAAGGTTTAACAGTCAGTCCAGTGCAGCAACATTACAGTTTTAAGATAATGTGACATAAATCACGTGATCCTCATCTGACTAGAAAACATCTGTAAATCACAAACTGAAATAAAGTGTTTTAGTTAGAGCACAGAATCCGATGCAGCTTTCACTAATGTTTACAAAATCATATGTACTGAAAATTAATAAATTGGTAAAAAGAAACAAAATTGTGGCAGTTTTATAGTAAGAAAGTGAAATGTTTTTGTAACTGTGAAGACAAACTTATTAATAAAGTAACTTTATTATGACACTACTTACATAAAAGCAATGTTTTTTCATTTTAAGTGACTCCTAAACATGCTCAGTGTATAGTGTATGTGTTTTAATATAACTTAAATACATTATTTCAATATATCTTAATCCAATAAAATCAAATATCTAAAACTTGTCAATTTAAGGTGTTTCGTGTCATTATATCATCTCTGATCAACACTAAAATGCAGCCTCATGGACAATTTGGTATTTACAGTGTGAAGTTTACAGCATGTCTGCATCTGTGCTGATGGAGGTGAATCTTCCCATAAAGAGGAACCAACAAAAATGAAACACATAAATAAATAAACCATAGTAGAAAATTATCCAAACACTCTATAACAAAGCCAACAAAATCACATAATGTATTAATTAACATTGCAACAAAAACTTTCTCTAAATGTAGACAGTAAGAGTAACAATACTGCCCTTTAAATAAACAGACCACATGGAGTGCAGATTGAGATGTTCCACTTTTCCATGAAGATTTTCCAGTTCATTGTTCATTGTTAACAACCTGTATTAAGTGTCATATCAGTTTTTTTGTGCCCTCAAATCACACAGAAGGACCATTAGGATCCACTGACTGTGGTTAACTGTGTTTTGACTTGACGTTCAATCACTTCTGGGAGTACATAATCCCAAGGTAATATATCATTTGGGTGACTTCGTGTTAAAATGAGATGTAAAACTACACTCAGACTATGTGAAGAAAGCAAAATTACATTTTGTGTTTATTTATTTGCGGGTGAAATTATGAACATTAACTGAGGAACAGAAAACCTGAGGGCTGCATGAGGAGCCCTGAAGGCCGGTAGGACTTTGCTAATAGCAACAGGTTGAAGAGAGACATACCAAAAGCATTCGTCAGGGGAGCTTGTGCGTTTCTCCACACTGTGATGCAATCATTTCTGAGGCTGTAGGGCCCTGCTGTCCTCCACGCTGCACACCATGTGTTTCCATTTACCTGGCCCGGCTACCTCTGAGCATAACGTTCCCACTGCAGTTATTATCCAGAGCCCTGTGCAGTCACACCACAGGGGGCGCCTCTGTTGTGAAGTTAATGCAATATCCATCCACCTTCCACTGACAACTGAGACTCTCGCAGCACATTTGTCCATTTAAATGGAATTTCTTGCAGACAAAGAGCCAGCCCTGCATACGTCTGAAATCATGCACCTTTAATATGAAACTTAGTGATTTTTGGACCCCTGGGTCATACCAAAATGACAGAAGATTGAGGGTGTAGCTTGTGTAAAGATGAAACCAATCCAAAAAAGACACTTAGCAACAGTGTGGATATTAAAGCACAGAGAGCTTGTTGTTCAATTTTCTGAGTTGGCAAAGTGGACAGGTCTCGGGTGTCTATGTATTCTAAAACTCCATATATCAGATGATTAAGTCCTCCCTCAGGTCTGCAGGGATGACTGAATGTTTGATAAACTTCAAATACACGGTGTTTGGTCAACCCAACCAAAATGGATGGAAAATATTGTCTCAGTTGGCAGGCTGGCCGATCTATAAACTTTGTGTTGTTTGTGTTGGTAGTTGCCAGCTCCTCGCTCCAATCATAACTTTTGTCCAACAGAAGCTTTTGATTTCACCCTGAGATTACAGGCAGCGTCTTCCTCCCGAGGCCACGGGGGAAAACACAAGGACAAATATTTTTTTTAGAGCATCACTCGGTTCTACCTGAGGATTTCATAAATCCAGCACATGTCAGTTTCCTGGAACAACCAAGCATCTTTCCATCCCGGCACCCCTCACTCCGCCCATCACGCTCTCCTCTTGACCAGTGTTTGAGGCTGCTGCAGGTGCCCCTCCCCTGGGCAGCCCGCTCAGGAAAGCACCCCGCTGTGTAGACGAGACGAGGCCACAGCCCGGGCCAAATTCACGCTGTGAGGTGTATAAGAGGCTCCCCTTCTCTCCAGACATACATACAAAAAAAAGATTCCCTTCGCACTTCGCCTTCCCTCCTCTAAAATTCAATCTCCCCATCTGTTTTCCCTCTCTCAATCACTTTTTGTCCCCTCTACACTGACGGCCTGGCCAACACTTTCTTTCCCCTGCACAGCCTCACCTTATATAATGCTAATGTTTGTAGTTTAATTCAAAATTCCTCTTTAACATCATTAAAGTATCCCAACATTTGTAACATGACAGAAGCTGGAATCACACACAATAACTCAAGTTTATGACACACACACACTCACAACTTTAAAAAAACAGCTTGTAATTGCTGGTTTGACAGCAAACACTGAAACCCAGCTACTCACAGTGTCTCTTTGTTCGACCCATGGTGGCCCCACCGTGAGGCGCCCTCCTCCCATCACGTCCCCTGATTTCACATCTCTGTGTCAGCCGCCGGGATCAGGCGAGACCCAGGCTTGTGCGCCTTGAAGGCCGGAGGTTACATCAACCAACATACACATTACGGTTCACACTTGGGCTCTTACTAGGAAAGACAGCAAATATGGCATGTCTGCCCCTTCTAGCTGCTTCTCCCTGCGCCTGTGTTTCTCTGTCCTCCCCTGCCTTCTCCTCTCACAGCGTACTGCCTGTAAACACTCATCCCTGTCAACTCAGGCGTCAAAGCTCTGCCGACCTCTGACCTTCTGACACTCCACTCATGTGGACCCCACTGTTTGTTCATACAGGGAGGTCAAGGCTGAGGAAGGACATTTTGAATTTCCACAAACTGAAACAATTTGTTGATTAACCGATTACTCAACTGACAGAAAATGCTATTTCAAGCAGAAATGCCATGATCCAGCTCTTACAGCAGTAAGATGAGTGGCTGTGTTCAGTCAAGTGTGAACAGAAAGTGAAAAGTTTGGGGTTCGTAGGTGAGAACAGAAAGCAAGCTGGTGGAAGTCATGAAGCTGCATGTAAAAAAAAAGAGAATATAATAAAAATACATATATAGTTTTTTTTACAATTTGCATCACATTTGCTGGAGTTATATTTGAGAATTTTTACAACAGATTCAATAACATCACTGTCACCGACTCACTCTTCTTTACTTTCTCTCCACAGTCCTTCTTCAGGATATAGTCAAAGTGGTGAAATTAGAGGATCAACTAAAAAATTGGTTTGGGCCAACAGGTTAAAATTAGCAGCAGGGTCACTGTTGTGTAAAGGTCATAGTCAGAATTACAGCACCACCTGCAGGTGACATGAAAGAAGAACTAAGCCTAAATATTTGCAACAGTAGCCTACCATTGCTTCATCCCATTTAGTAGTACATAGTCCAGGCACAGTTGTCATTAAGCTCCTTACATCGCATTTCAACAAAACAAACAAATAAAATTGTCTAGTTTTCAACTTAACACTCATTCAACATTTCTACTCCATTGAACAGGAGTGTTGTACAAAAATTCCAAGTAACTAATAAAAAACAAACTGGTCAATGTGTCATTAATGTTTGTTCTAGAGTATCTGAGTTAAAATTACCCAATATCATGACTTCTTTTGCTTTTTTTTCATTTCAAATCTCCAAGGATAGATTTTTTCCCATTTAGAGGAAAATGAACAAAACATTTTTTCCTTTTAAATAGTAAACTAGAAAAGCACTTACAGAGCGCAGACCTCCGCCAAGCACAACATTTCCTTCCATATTGTGACTTCCACCAAAGATATTACTAGCATTAGTCTTGCTTTTATTTATATCAATATTAGTTCCACAGGATCGTGGCTGTTTAAAGATGTCTGTTGCATGTTTCTAGCTTCATTTGTGTTT
>OOFC01002345.1:10323-23029 GCA_900323345.1 Pseudochromis fuscus | reverse complement strand
TGCTGCTGAGCTAACCGCGAGCTAACCGCGAGCTAGCTGCGAGCTAACCGCAAGCTGGTTGTTTAGCAGCAGTAGTTGATGGATAATGCCGTCGCCTTGCTGAGACAACAATGGCAACAACTTTTACAATTTCAGATATTTGGGGGTGTCAGAAGAGAACTGGATGTCCACCCTTCTCACTGCTGCTATCCAAGCTAGCCATCTTTGTTTTCTCAGTTCTGACATTTGGGCTCCCTCATGTTGCCTCCAGGTTGGAAAACCATAAAACGATACCCGATGATGTTGCTTGTTACCCTGCCGATCGTGCGACCTAACATTACAACCATCGACACAACAGGTTCGAACCATTGCTGGTGTTTTTAGCTGTTTTATGAAGCGCCCCCCAACCTACTCCACTGTTGTTTACGAGCGCCTGGCCTGGCAACATGGCGCTTCGTCCCATAAGTCTTTGCTGCGTGACGTCACGCTCCAAAGCTCTATACACCAGCTAGCAGAGTGTTAGCATTAGCTGACTGTAAATCCTTTTAATTCACTGTTAGCTATGTTCACCGACAGTAATTGACATGAACTGTCAGCTGTATTAACTGGTTGCTAGGAAACATTAAGTGACTGTTAGCAACATTAGGTGACTGTTGGTGTTGTTACTCAGATCAGATCTGTTAGCATGTCAAGCAGCTAGCTAACGTCAGCAATAATATACTGTGCAGCTTCCCTGAAACTCTACATCCAGTTTGTAGCTCTCTCCCTGACATCTCATCACTGACCACATCATTTCTCCTCCAGTGATGACATCTTTCATTCAGCTGTAATCCTACAAACTGTTTCTGCTATATGTAGACTACTGACATATTAAGGGAGAATTCTCCAGTGTTAAACTCTACATTCTGATATCCATCAACAGCCAACATTTATCATCCTGGGATTGTTCAGCACCTCCATGGAGATCGAGCCTCCAGCAGGTTTGTTTATCCAGACTCTGCTCCTCAGATCCTTCACCTCCCACCCTCTGCATGAGTGCTCACTCCAACCTGAAAGCAATTTTAATTCCACGTGTGAAAATCTGCATCAGAAGAGAGGACTCTCCAAAGAGGAGCCTCGGAGTCGTCGTGGAAACAAGTCCAGCTCAGGACAAGGCGACTGGTTCTTTTTCTTTGGAGACAAATGAAGCTTCAAACTATCTGAAAATGACAGCAGGCCAGGTGGTGTTTACATTTGGTTCTTTAATAAAAAGATAATCCACATGAGATGTTGATGAATGAACAGATGACAGATTAGATTTTTGTTCCCAGGTTGGATTGAATAATTTTTCAAAGTCCACTGAGTGTTTGTGGCTGTGAGATGTTTACTGTTCATCTTCAGCTCTTCTCTTGGTGATGATGGCGGTGGCAGAGGCAGAGTGGGTCACTGTGACATCACATCTTCTGGACGGGGTTGATGCCCAGGATGTCGAAGCATTTGGCCATGATGGCCGCTGTGGCGTCACAGAGCAGCATCCTCCACATGTTCACCTTAATCACCTCACCTGAGGACGAACGGAGAGGTCAGGTTGTTAGCTTGCATTAGCATGTTAGCATGAAACACGACTGGGTCTGACTGGAATTCAGTTATTTGTTTTAAAGTCAACAGTCATAAAATTAAATTTGGTTTAATGCCGAACAAGAACAATGGTGATAGTTCAGAATGTTATAACACTATTTTTAGGCTAACGGGAGAAAGCTACATGTTAGCCTCCATGTTTAGACTAGAAACATCCAACAGCATCCAGATTGCTCTGATTAACTTTTTAACAAACTGAGAAAACAAAAGTTCAGAGGTGAACCAAGCGGCGAAGACACCAACAAACAAAAGGTCAGAGGTCACTTTTTAATGACTACAAGCTTCAAATAAAACTCAATGACACGAACATCCAGCATCACAGGGCCTGATGGCTACAAGTCCCTAATTAAAGCAGCAGAGGACACATTAATGAGACGGGTCGTTGGAGGGGGCGTGGTCAGATGATCACGTTAGGTTTGTAACAGTTGGAAGGCGTCTGTGTTTGTTTGTTGACACTTTCCACAAACACTTGCTGAGAGTGAACATATTGAAACAGCTTGGAGTCTGAGGAGAAACACTCCGACTCCACGGGGATGAAGACGAGCCAGAGGAGGTCTGAACATCGAGGCTTTTAGTGGACACTCCTCTCAGAGTGAGACCTCCTGGTGGACAGACTCCCATTGAGGACATTTCTGGTGTTTTGTTTTCTTTTTTCAGCAAAACATTTGAGTTTCTTGTACAAATACATCATCTTACCTTCTCCTGCATCAAATCCATTTAGTCTAAAAAACAAATTCAACGAAGGAACAAAACTAAAACAATCGGAAAGTTGAACGTCCTTCTGAAACATCATCTCCAGAGGATCTAACGTCTGTATCAAGTTTGGAGCAATCTGATTGGACCATTGAAACAACAAAAACAACCCAGCTCGCCCAGCTCACCCGTCTGCCGGTCCTTCTCCACGCAGTAGCAGCTGTCGTAGAACTCGGTGAAGGTGGTGGCGAGCTCGTACAGGTAGTCGCAAAGCGTGTGCAGCAGCAGGTCGTCCAGGATCTTCTGCAGGATCTCAGGGAACCTCAGGATGCACTTCCCCAGCTTCCACTCCTTCTCGTGGTCCAGCAGCACCTCGGTCGTCTCTGCCGCCTTCCTCAGTGTCGCCTCGTCAATGTTCGCCAGGCGAGCGATGGACCTGAAGGGCGCCAACCACGAGAAAGTCAGAAACCAAGAGCCATTTAATAACTGAGATTGATAATCCAATTAGTCGGCTAATCGTTTCAATAGTTAACAATTAATCAACACCTAAAAAATTGTTGGTGACAACTCTAGATTAAATAAATCTTAAGTAAAATTAAAAAATAAATAAGTCTTCTAACCAAATCACTGAGAGATTGACAGTAAATCTTTTATTTATTAGTCTAAGAAATAATCATTGACTTAATCACAATCATTACTTTTGTTGTCATAGCATCTCCTTAATTTACGACTCGTAATTTCACGACAATAACCGTTTAAGAATGATATTTACCATTAGCTGTCAAATAAAACACAAAAATAAACACCAAATGCTCTTTAGCATCAAGTTAGAAGCTGAATGCTACATCTTGTGGAGCATTATCAGCTGCTCATCAATATCAGTGATCCTCAGTGATCGTCAGTGGTCACAGATCCAGTAGAAGTCCAAAGAGTTTGACCAGTAACTGGCCGATTTGGTAAAAGCTAAAAAGTCATAGATGTTGAGCAGGTTCCAGCTCAGGTTTGCGGTGTGATCCTCACCTGATGCGGGTGAAGGCGTACAGGAGGTACGCCGCCGTGTTGCCACGATCATCGAGCATCTTGTCGAACGAGAACACATAGTCGTTGATGCGGTTGTGCGACAGGTCGGCGTACTTGATGCAGCCAAAGGCGACCGACCTCTGGGCCTTGGCGAGCTCCTCCGGGGTCAGAACCTGCAACAAGGATTTTTAATAAAGAAGTTGATGATCTTCTCTTCCTGTCACTGTCTCCTTTGAAACCCTTTCAAATCGTTGATAAGTGAAGTTTTTATCACTTTTTAATTACTGAAGGCAGCGATTCACCTTCTGCTCAAACCACCAACTTCAATTTAATCCAAATGATGAATCTAATTTCACCAACCTCGGGCTTTAAGATTAAATTGGTGCGTTGGGCTTGGAGCCTTCGCCTGAGACTGTGATTGAACCACGGGGAGGATTAAACACAAGATTTAATGATTGGAAAACAAAAAGTTTCAGTCAAGCAGAACGTGATGAACTGAGGGAGTGATGGTACGAGAAGAAATACAAGAAAAGTTTATCTAAAGCTCATTAGAAAATGTTTTTCACTAATTCCCATGTGAGAAGCGTTACCTGTGCACCGATGCAGTTGTACACTGGATTTGGACACAGTTTAAGACTGACTTTGGTCTTGTTTCGTACGAGTTTTCAACATGGTTTAAGACTAATTTGGACAAGGTTTTGGCCTGGTTTGAGAACAGTTTTGGATGCAATTTTATCCTGGTTTTGGACTTAGATTAAGACTGTCTTTAGTCTGGTTTTGCACCAGGTTTTGCACATGATTTTGGACTGGTTTTATGTGGTTTCAGACCAGTGGTATTGTCCTGGTTCAGTCTCTGTGGTTGGACCACTGTCTCCTTGCTCTGTCACACTTTAATTCAGTAAAATCTGCACGTATTTCACAATAAAAGACTTAGTTAAGAAATGAAGAAACATTGGAGGGCTTTCATGTTGAAACAGCAAATGTAGAGTTTGTATTACCAGATGTAACTTTCATGTTTTGATCCAAATAAGAGTTCGTATAAAAATCTGACTCATTAAACTGATCAAACAGAGGAAATCAGTCCTGCCTCTAACACAACCAGCCTCAGATAGAGGCTGATACCTTTTGTTTATTAGATAAATAAAAGTATAGACCAATACTAGGAGGAACTATGGTATTTAGTTTTGCAGATATTTGGTCATAAACAAAATATTGAAAATGCAGGAAAATAAAATGAAACGAAAATCTTTTCAAAACACGTCAGAGTCACAGTTTGAACTTCAGTGAATCGAAGGTTTGTCAACAGAAAGTTCACTGCATCAATCTACTTTATAATGTGAACAGACCAACATACATATGGTTGTTACAGACTGTCAGTTCTGTTTTATATTAGTAGTTTTCACATCATTCTCTCACTGCCGATCTGACCAATCACATCGTACTGGTGACCCTGTGTCAACAGACACATGACCAATAAAACTAACTGACAAGTGTCTAAAACCACAGTGAAAACAAGTCCAAAACCAGACTAAAGCCAGGTGTAAAATATGCCCCAAACCAATATGAAACTATATCTGAAGCTGGTCTGAAACCAGTCCAAAACTATACTAAAGCCTGTCTTAAACCATGTCTAAAACCAGTCTGAAACCACATGAAAACCAGTCCAACCTCAGTCCAAAACCACATAAAAAACCATTGAAATTAGACGTCATCTTTCTCTGCAGATCGTGAACTTTCTCTGCAGATCGTGAACTTTCTCTGCAGATCGTGAACTTTCTCCAGATTCCTGAACCTCCGTGACGTTTGCTCCGACTCGGGCCTCGTGGTTGAACCAGCTGTTTGTTTGCAGATGTTATTTTTCCAGGTTCAACCCAGAGAGAAACGTAATCCTCTGTTTACCAGCTTGTTTCTGTTTTAACCTCGAGGCAGCGGCTCATCGCTCGTTGTTTGTTTCTCCTCTGTTAATGTGTTTGAACCTCCCAATGTTCAGGTGAGATTCAAACCTACGGTGGGAATAAAACACGAGGGAGGGTCCGACCCGGTTATCTGGAACATGAGGCGTGGTGTAAACACTCGCTGACTTCCAGTTGAACTGCGGTGATTTCTGATGCCGAGAGGGTTTTCTTTTTCTTTTTTGTGGGGGAACCGGTGCCAGCTCCGGGTTCCCTGCAGGCCTCTTCTGGCCCGACGCCTCGGATCTCGGTCTGGGTCGGTGCCCACGTCTACCATCTGCTAACCCAGCCTCATTAAAACCAAACCGCAGCCTCAGCCTCCCTCAACCTCAACACCGCCGCCGCTTTGTTTCCTCCAGTTGTTGTTTTCCACTCCGGTCTTCTTCACTGGCATTTTTATTTTATTTTGTTTTCATTTCTGTCCAATACTGTTATGTTCTGGATGTCCCTGGTGCTCCCGGTTCTGTCCTGTTACTACAGTCACACCTTCAAATAACTCTGCCATGACCAGATAAATACTAAATTTATGTATTTAGTCTGAGCTGCAGAAGGTTTCAGACCTCTGAGGTCTCCTTGTATTAGAGGCAGGACTTTATTTCTAATTTGCTCGGTTTGATCAGTTTTAATTGGTCAGGTTTTCCAAAACCAAAACCAGACTAAAGGCAGTTTCAAACCATGTTCAAAACCTGCATAAACCTACATGTAAATCCTGGCCAAAACTACTTTCAAAACTGGTCTAAACCCAAAACTGCATCTAAAACTGCATCCGAAATGACATCCAACACTGGCCTAAAATTAAGCCAAAACCAGTCTAAAACCAGACCAAAACTAAGTCCAAAACCAGTCTGAAACCAGACCAAAACTAAGTCCAAAACCAGTCTGAAACCAGACCAAAACTAAGTCCAAAACCAGTCTGAAACCAGACGATAAAAAGATGGACAATAGAAGCAGCATTAAGAACTGAAGCCATGAGAAGGAAATCGTCCACGGTCGTGTTGATTGGTTACTGTCCATCGTGGCGTCCATTACTGTGAACTGAAGAAACACGAGCAGCTCGCATGAAATTGTTCTAATCAGAGATGAAGTGATGATTGTGTGACTGAGGAGGATCCACTGTTCACTCTGAAGATGAAGCAGCAGTAAACTGGTCAGAAGTCAAACAGCTGAGGATGTTTCCAGGAGGATCTGAAGGTAAACACACTGCCCCCCCGAGCTGCTGCAGTCTGTTCGTCCTCTAACATTTCTCACACAGAAGCTCATTTTTCCCAATTTAAATCTTTGCAGTGAAGGTCTCAGGACGACGTGAACAATAAATCTTTATTTACAACCAAACGCAGACTCTGCTGAACTTTACAGTTCACATCTCTGAAAACTTGAAACATTCACAGTGAAACAAACAAATATTTAAAATGTCCAAACTGGAAACTTTTATATCTCAAAGTTTTGCTGGTTTTAAATTCATGACAAGTGAAGGTGATACATTAATTTAAACAAATTAATTTTAGTTGCTGTGTTCGTCTAAACAAGATAATGTCAGAGTTTATTTTATTTTAATCATTTTCCAGAACAACTCAGGTTTCAAACCATTTTAAAATGTTAAGAAGTTCCAGTGTTTCGTGGCCTGACTCTGATTTTTAAATATAAAACTGATTTTCTGACCTTGTCTCGCTCCTTCTCCTTCAGTTTGTCCATGGACCTCTTCAGTCCCTCCTCCAGCAGGTCCATCAGTCTCACCGTGTCCCCGGACCGGGTCTTAAACTTCTTCCTGTTCGGGGAGATATGATGATGATGATGATGTCACCAGTGAAACCACATAAGCAAAGCAGCAGAAATGAGAAATCAGATCAGACGTCTCAACGTCCCCGAACAGAAGTTTGCAGCATGAGCTGAGGTTTCTGTCGGCCATAATCACCATGACAACAAACCAGCAGGTTACTGCTGCTCGCCGCCGCCTCGGGGCAACACCTTCTCTACAACCAAGAGAATCAGCTGAGCCGTGCGAGGCCAAAAACTTTATTAGGTAGTTAGTTGAGCAGCAGTTGTATTTTCTCCTGTTTTATCATCTGTGACTGTGATAACACCAGTGGATCTTCACCTCGGCTTCATGAAGGACATTTAGAGTCTCTGCTGATGCTGCAGAGCTCAGGGACTCAAGGAGGAGTTGGGGGCGGGGTTAGTTTGATTGACAGCTCTGCTCTCCAATGATTTACAGGTGGTTTGGAGGTTTCCAGTCTGAGACCTCGTTCACATGGAGACAAAAACAATGTTTTTGAAAAGTTTCCTGTTCACACCAGGCCTGTAGGTGGCGCTGTAACGCTGTGAGAGACAGTTTAGTTTAGTTTAATTATTTTCCAGAACAACTCAGTGGTTGCTCATGAAAAAAAAACTTTCCAGGATTTCAAGTTTTAAATTTACTCTGAAAAACTAATTTTCAATTCTAACATTCGAATCACAACTTTAGTAAAAATGACAAACACACTGTCATGTGTATAAACCTACTTGTCCTCTCCCAGCACCACCCCGAAGCCGGCGTGCTCCACCCGGGTCACCTGAGGGTTGTACCAGCCAATCATCTGAGCCGCTGCAAACACCAACTGGAAGTGTGAACCCTGACGGAGGAAACAGAAAACACACTCATCTTCAGACTGAATCTAAACACACACACACACACACTCTAACTGTTTCAGAGATTAAAGTCAATGTTGCAGAAAATCTCAGAAATCGTCTGAAATTAAAAAGAAAAACTCACAAATTTTGAGAAAACAAGAACATTCTGTGTTCATGTTACTTGTCTGTTGTGTTCATTTATTTGTAGTGTTTCTAATTTTACTGTAAAGTGTCCTTGGGTGCTCTGAAAGGTGCTGTGAAATAAAATGTATTATTATTATTATTCTGAGATCAAACACAAATTTCCTAAAAAAAAAAAGGTTCAAAGATCTGAGATCAAAGGATTTTCCTCACAAGAAAACATAAAGTCACATTTGTGAGAAAAACCCTGAAAAACTGGATTTTTAATAAAAGAACCACATGAATGTTTCTAAATATTTTATACATTTCTGAGATTGTTTGGAGCGTCACTGAGATAAAACATCTTTGAAGCACAAAGCAAAGAAGAAACTGGGCTTTAAAGCTTTTAAGAACAAACTGACTCAAAACTCTTCTTTTTAAGCCTGAATGTATCTTTATCCTCCCTCCTCCTCCTCCTCCTTCCTCCTTCCTCCTCCTCCCTCCTCCCTCCTCCTTCCTCCCTCCTCCCACCTGCCCGCTGTCCACCACGTAGATGACCATGTCGGCCTTCTCCTCGAAGAGCCGCTGCCGGATGGCGGCAAGGTCCGACGTGTCGTAGGTGTAGCCTCCATCTGACTTGACAACAGTGAGCGGGACCGAGTGACCCGGGACGAACATGATCTTACGACCTTCATCCAGCTCCAGGAGGCCTGGGGGAGGGGGAGGGGGAGGGACAACATGTCAGACATCAGAGAAGAAGAAAGACAACATCTAAGAAAAGATATTTGTGAGACAATGTTGCCTCCTGGTGGCGGCTTCAGGTAACTGCAGGATACAGGTGACTCATAGATCAGTGAATTCTTTTTGATGTTTTTGACTTTGTCTAAAAATGATTGGAAAACATTTAAAAAAATAAAGACAACATGAAATGAAAACCCTTGTTTGGAAGTTGAAAGAAGGTTTTAAACAACAGAAGCATCAGAGAAACATGAAAACTCATCTGTAAACACTTGTAGTTTTTATTTCTAGGACTCTTGAACTAACAGACATTACTTCTCCTGTGACCTCTGACCTTTCTCCTCCAGCTCCTTCACCACCTCCTTCATCAGGTCCTGGTAGTACGACTCTCCTCTCTCGATGATCTTCACGTCCAGATAGTCGTAAACTCTCTGAAACTCTGAGACACAAAGAAAAATAAATAAATGAATCAAAAATCAAAAAGAAATCTGCTTTAAACAAACTCTACAGACCACAGCTAAAATCTTTACTCATGATGCTTCGACTCCAACATGATCACAGCTGCAGCTGAAGTTAACCGACACCTTTCTCCCCCAATCTCAGCTGAACTTTGGGTTTTCCTGAATCTTTTTTTTTTTTTTTTTAACCACTGCTGCAGGTTTTTGTTGAAGATTTCCTGAAGCATCTGTGAACTTCTTCCACTTTTTATCAGAAACTTTTATCGTAAGCTACATGACGTCAGTGACGTGGAATGTTTCACGGTAACAAAACTTGATGTTTGTCAAACTCACGACCAGATCCAACCTCCTGAAACAAAGTGATGTGGTTCCTCAGAAAAACACAAACATTAACTTTGTGACTTTGTGACCTCCGAATATTCCAGTTTGTTTTTGTTACCCTACAATGTTCCTTTGATGTGTTTTTAAAATTACAATTCACAGGTTGGAAACAAAGTGTCTCTGCCAAAGATTACTTATGAGAAGAAAGAAGCTTCACTCCAACAGTTTTGTCCTGCGAGGTTTTCCTCACCAGCAAACTGCTTCACATTTACTCTGTTCAACTTTTAGAGTCAAATCAATAACAGGATCTTTAATCAACTTTTTCTAAACCTCTAAACTTTTCTTCTTATTAAGATAAATCCTCAGGTCGAGGCTTCACCTCTTCTGGAAACATCACAGATGAGGTTCCAGGCCTTGATGAAGTCCGGCTCTTTGCTCTGCAGCCGGACGACGCACTGATACGCTCGTTTCTTGAAGTCCTCATCTTCATCAAAACGCTTCTTCGACTCCTGGTGAGAAGACACAGAAGAAGGTTGAAGGATTTCAAGTTAAAAGCCCTACAAGCTACAGTTGAAGTTCCTGAGGCAGGAGTATGGACTGACCTTGTAGAAGGCCTGCAGGTCACTGATTGGAGGAGAGACCGTCAGGTAGTTTGGGAATTTATCCTGCAGGTGAGCGATGAGCATCCCGAACTGAGTCCCCCAGTCTCCAACGTGGTTCAACCTGCGAAGCGATAAACAAAGGTAAAAAGTAAAACACAGATCTGTGCCTCCAAGACACCGTGTGGTGGTGAGCGGCGGTGAGTGGCGGCGGCAGCGCTGACCTGAGAACGTCGTAGCCCAGAAACTCAAAGAGTCGACAGGTGCTCTCGCCGATGATGGTGGAGCGAAGGTGACCGACGTGCATCTCTTTGGCGATGTTTGGAGATGAGAAATCCACGACTACCTGAGCAACAACAAACACCAACAAAACGTAAACAACGATAAATAAACCTGTTGACAAACCAAGAATTCACTGGACTGAACCACTGACTTAACCTCAGGAGTGATGTTGTTACACTGTCACTGTAAATACATGTAAACCAGAGACTGTAAATAACGATGGATGAAGCCACCGGGTCTGAAAAGTGAAGCCAATGTTAAAAAAACCCCCAAAAAAACAAAGAGAAACACCACCAACAGCCACTAGATGCTGGCTCCAAAAAACTCTGGCTGTAACTGACATCAAATCGAAAATCCTCATTTTCAATCCTGAAAGATTCAGTCAATACTTTTTTTCCACAAGTCATTCTGATGTCATTAGATAAAGTCAACTCTTCTTCTCAATGATCTGGTGGGAGGAGTTAGGGGCGGGGTTAGTCTGATTGACAGGTGGTCCATCTGAAAATCATTTTTCATCATTAAGGAGATATTAGGCTGAGAGAAGGGGAGGAGTTAGGGGCGGGGTTAGTTTGACTGACAGCTCTGGTCTTCAATGATTTACAGCTGGTTTAGAGGCTCATTCACTACTGAACTCCAGTGTCCACATTGGACAGTGTCCTCAGTTCAAAGGTTAGACCCGCCTCCTCACTCCTCCTTTCATATCCAAATATGGTCCCTTCTGGGTCCAATCAACCAACATGGCCACGTTCAAACACCAAACTCCTGTTTTTACAATGAGAGTCCACAAACAGACGGGTGACGTCAGGTTAGCTTCATTAGCTATCACAGTAACACAACGGAGTTGAAGCACCTGGGCAGCAGGTTTAGTGCAGAACAGCACTGTCAATGTTAAACAGTAGAAACATTAATAAATTTGTGATTAAAATTGTATGAATTTTGTGAATGATAAAAATAAATATTGTTTTATGGTGAAAAACTTCATCAGCATCTTAAGTGAACGAACCCTTTTCTTGGACGCCAGCGGCGGCGGCTGCACTCCGTTGATCAACAGGTTGCTCAGCAGTTTGGACACAAACGTCCTCTTCAGGTGGATGTTGATGAATCCTGAAGACACAACAAACATCAGACAACATGAGACATCTATGTAACACTAGAAAACACATTTTCTCAAGAAAACACAGTGAAGCAGAAAGATAAAATAATTTAACAAGGAGTACTTAGAAAGACTCAAGATATTAAAAAAATAATAAAGTAGAAGAAGTAGAAAAGGTGGTAGAAAGTAAAGCAAAGAGAGAAACACATGAAGCAGCTTCTTTATCCACAGAGATCCTCCACCTGGTCCGGCGATCTCCGTCTTCTGGATCAGTTCGTTGTCGGGCAGATTCTGGATGATCTTCTCTGCGATCTCTCTGGGGTTCACCTTCACGCCCTGAGCCTTCAGCATCTGCAACACGACCACCGAATATTAGACATATTTATATAGAGATTTACAGTTTGCTGCTGGTACAATTTCCCTGAGGGATCTCCCAAGGGATTAATAAAATATCTATCTATCTATCTATCTATCTATCTATCTATCTATCTATCATGACATCAGATTCTCAGAAGCAACTGCACGGAAAACAAAACCCAAAGACTGTTTAAAGGACTGTTTTATGAGTGTTTATGCCATTTGGGAACAAAATTATTATTATTTTTTTCCAGAATCAGAATCAGAATAAACTTTATTTATCCCCGATGGGCAATTAGAGTTTTTTAAAATCAATAAGCATTTTAATTTCACAAAAACTAAACTGAAAATAAAACTTAAATTTAAAATATATTGCTATCATATTACTGAATATGTATTATTTTTTTACAATAATAAATACAGTAACATAAAATCCACATGTACAGTGTCTGAAATATAAGAAAATATATGGACTACAAATTAGATTTTTCTTAGGTTGAACAAATAAAAAATACGTAAACAATCAACTGTATTTTAATTTAACCTGAAGAGATTTATTTTAATAAGGAAAAAGATTTTTTTTTTTTTAAATTGCCAATAAAATCTACCTGTATAATATTTGGGGGGGGGAAACCTACCAATAGCAGAAAACAAAACAAAATGTGTGTTTACTTTGTTTTAAAAAAAAATTAAAAAATAAATAAAGTGCCATTAAATCCACATGTGTAATATCTGAAGTAACATGAAATATTTAAGCCAAGTACTGGAAGTTTTTCTCCAACACAGAGGTGGCGCTCTGACCTGAGCCATCGCCATGGCGCTGTTGCACTGATAGTCTCCAAACTTGGCCTGCTGATTGGGCGTGACGGC